>BHFT01057217.1:0-68938 GCA_004320025.1 Laticauda laticaudata
CGTTTCTATCCTTATCAATAGCAATTTAATCATTGATCCACACACATTGTTGTCACCATAAACGCAAAAACTTCTATCTTTATTAAATGCCCTTTCCAATCCTGCGGCTAAGGCGCGACTCAACATTAACATATGGCAGCAACCTCTCATTCAGTGTGATGAGACAGGCTACAAGGACAGCAGTTCCATTAAGGCAGTCTACCATCCGTCTGAGGGTTGCCTGCCAACTCTCACTCTAGCTCCTAGTGGGGAGTTGCCAAACAGTGTGTTTCCAGTGAGGTGGCTTGCGTGCTTTCTCTTCCCTCCACATTGAAGCTCTCCCGTTGGGCCTTGCACATCCACAGTCGCTAAATCTATCAGGTTTAGTCCGTTGCCTCCATCTAACACCAGGCATCCATGTCCACCATTCCTTTGTTGCACACTGGTCCACAAAGCCCTGTTTCCTGCAACACTGCTGCGTCAGCGGGTGTCAGTGCGCAGTGAGATTTGTTCCGCAGGGACTGCAGCAAGCTTCCACGATGTTCCTCACCAGTCTTGGGCGATGCTGCATTCGGTGGTGAGACAGACCTTTTCGGAACCGTACGCCTTGGTTTCTGGCCGATGTTGTGCCAAAGGCATTCTCCGACCCCGCCCCTGCCCTCGTGTACTTGAAGGAAAGCCTCGTAAGTTGAAGATCCTCTCGACCCTTCACGGGTGAAGTGTCAGATTCAGCAGGCTTCAATGAGTAGGTTCTGAGCGAAGAAAGCATCATCAACCCACGATTGATAGTATAGGGTCACACTTCTCGTTGTTGTCACATGTGGGCAGTTATTCGGGGGGTAGGTTGGTGCTAGGGAGCGGGCTCTGGGATGACTCTGCCGGTGGAAGGGCCCATGATGAGGTTGCATCTCCAGCTCCCTCCTTGAGGTCACTAAAACTATGGCGTGATGGTTATGGACTGGGCATCTGAAGTGACCACTCTGCCTGACAGCTATCAACGTGTACAAATTGACTCGTCTCTTCATAGTGTAATATCACTACCATTGGCATAACTGAGGCTGATCGATACTGAAGAAGCCTCTGTCTGTGTATGTTTTGAAATAAGTGGACCTGAACTTTGACTTGGTGCCAGCTTTTGCAGGGCCACGTGGTCCTTCCCATCTATGGCTTCCAACGGTCGTGGTGGGAGAATATTCTAACCTCTCCATGAACCACGTAGTTCTTGCATACTTTCCTCCAGGCTTTTCAGTGGTCGGGGGCACCTGGAGTGAGCTTCTCCTACGTTTTCTTTCCGATGATGTTGCCTGTACACTGCATCCACTGTCTCTTGACTACAATGCTGAGATGGGTGTGTTCTGAGCACCCTCCAGGCATACTGCATTGGCTCTCCTCTGTACGTGGTCCCAGAGGCCAGCGGTGTCTCGTAGGCCTCAGTGCTCATTGTCTTGTGTCGCCCTCTGTGCATGACATTTCCTGCTCGTCCTTGCGTCATGGTGGCGCGAGCGACGTCCAGTCGTCTAGTTGCCATGCCTTCCAGTCCAGGATCCTGGGCCAGAACTGTTGGTGTTTGCCTTCTGTTCAAACTTGAATGCTAGGAGGTCTCAGAGCACTCCACTAACTTCTACCTCAAACCATTGCTGGTGGCGAATTCCTCATGAGGGCAGATGCCTCGGAATATCGCTAGGACGATTCGCCTCTTTCAACTTATCCTGCGGAGTTGCGTCTCCAGACCTATCATGCTGCTCTTCATAGCGTGTAGTACCAGAACCTTCCGCTCTTCTCACCCTCGAATCGTCGTCCTATCGCGTCTTGGACCCAGACATGTCCTCCACCGCATCTTGGCACACGAGCAGTTCCTCCTTCTGCTTTGCCGTAGAAAAGGTTGAAACATCTGCACAGAAGGCTTCGTCTTGGTCGACTTTGGGATATGATGGCAGCTACCAGACAACGCGAGCTGTGGTGATGATCCCATGGGTACGACGTGATTCAATGGATTGATGTGGTATAGCAGCCAAAGCAGCAAGGCACTGAACGACGTCACCTTGCATCAAGGCTAGCGGGCTTGGCTGACGGATCTTTTAAACTGAGAATCCAGATTCCCTCCCTCCTTTTTAACTAGGAATGCGGTTGCTCCTGCTTCGGTGTTACCTTCCACATTGACTCTTTGGCATCCTCAAGGACATCCTAAATATCTGAGATACGTTCCATTACGAACGCTCTTGCCCATTTTAATGCTTTATATCGAGCCTTGCATCTGCTTTCATCCTTTCTGATGTCCATGCCTTAACTAACGCTGTCGTGGGACGTTTCCGCGTATCCTTTTGCTTCCTCCCTCTTTCCGCTGGAGCGGATGTGAAAGTTAGCGCGGATCCGCCAAAGAGGGATGCCGACGACGGCATACACTTCCGGACGTGTTAGCATGGAGATGACATATGACCGTAGAACGTTGTTGCCCGTTAATGTGTCGGCAGGATGTAGATCGTTACGCGGCGGAAAGTCATCGCTTCAAAAGTTTTGTGCAGCTCATTTGATAGTGGATGAAATAGCAGTAGATGGATGTTTTACGGATAGAGCGTATGAAACACGTATGCAGTGAGTACACAACGGATGGCAAGCTTTTTTGTCCGTTTTACATCCTCTTTGCATCCGTTGGTTCAGTGTGACCGGGGCTTAATAGCCTTCCAAAAAGTGATATAATCAAGCTTTTCCGGATGGCTTCTGAAGTGTAATTGTCACCAGTTATGTTTTACTGATTTGGTTTGAGTATTACTGTGATTCTGTGAGAAGAAAATCTTTATTTCTCTGGTGCTTGACAATGTTCTTGTTATTATTATTCATAGTAAAGTACCATTTATTATTTTCATATTTTAAATGTTTGGGAGGGTTGTCGATGAATAATTTAAAAACTGAACCTTGGCAACGTGAAGAGGTGTGGATTTTATCTCCCAGAATTCTTCAAGTCAGCAAGGCTGGTTGGGGAATTCTGGGAGCTGAAGTCCACACCTCTTCAAACCACTTTAAATCATGAGCTGAAGAGATTGAGGAGCTCTACATTAAACAAACCAACTCTGCCCTGACTTTATATGTTATATTTCTTCCTTCCAGGGTGCCTGTGTGGAGATTGAAGCTATTGCCATTTTGGGACCCCTTCAAGATACCTCACCAGCTAAAATCTAGCAGCTCTGATTTCTTTTGCCATGGTCATTCTCACTATCTATAGGATTCAATTCTGCCACTGATTCTCTCAAATAATATTATTCCTGAATTGTGAATCTGACTCATTTAGGTATATTTGGGTGGGCAGATTGACTCACAGGCATCAATTACTTTAAGATGTGTGCTGCCTGGAGAATTTTGGGAGTTGGTTCATACATCTTAAAGTCACTGAAGTTGAGAAACATTAGAGTATACTATGAGTAAAGGACACTACAAGACTAAATACTGCAAGCTACTTAAAAGCATATTATGAGGTTGGGAAAGCAATAGATCTCTTCAGATAAACTTGTCATAGATTAAGAGAGAATAGATTTTCTTAAATTTGGGAGTCACGATTAATCTCTAGCTGTGTTTAACATTAAGCAGAATTGTATACTTTAAAACATTAGAAGAAAAATCTATGAAGAATAAATCAAATTGCTATAATACTGATCTGTGTGGATAACATCAGTTTTGACTTCCCTCCCCAGAAAACAGCCGTTAAACTTTCAAGTTCACAAGATAATATTCAAATCTGCTACAAATTTTGTAATGAGAAACATGACAATACATTTTGTGTATTTTTATATAATCTTTTTCTACAAGTAATTGGCTTTTGAAGGAAAATGCATAATAATAATATCACATTTATTTATTTGTAAAAGTGTGTTTGGGCTTTCTGAGTAGATCTTCTAATCTACTCAGGATTAGGGAAGATTCAGTTTGGATCCTAATTCAGTAGAGTGGAAAACAGCCTGGCTGCCCAAATTAGAATGTCAATTCAGAACTATTAAAAAAAAATTCCTCCACAACAAATCAGTATAACTCTGTGTGATTGATTGATTGATTGGTTTGATTAGATATTGTCACAAATCCTTTTACAGCAAATTCCAGACAAATAGGCATTTTAAACAGAGCACTAGTATTATGCTAGGCACTCTATTTCTTTTTAATGATCAATTATTGTTGCAATATTAAGATACAATTTTTAGACATTCCCTAGGAGAACAACTTTGCCAGCTTTCCTATGAATCAGGGAGAATTGTGCTTTGGTTGCAATTGGGACATGCAGGCCAAAATGTCAGAAAACTAATACTGTCCTTACCTGTAATTTGTCCATAAGGCAGGATTAGAATTTACTGTCTCTGTTTCCAGCCTGGTGTCTTTAATCACTATACCACATTGGCTGTCATATAAACAAATATAGGTCATACTCAATTGGGGCAGTTAATAACTAATTAAATGAAACACCATGGGAGAGTGCTGGACATATGTTAGTTCTGCTGTGATAAAGCAAATTATTTGCAGTCATCCAGTGGAATAGCACATGCCTGTGATTTGCAAATTACTGCCAGCTTCTCAGATGGTTGTTTGTCAGAAGCTGTCTATTAAACTCAAATGGTGATCATGTGACTGCAGGTTGCTGCAACTGTCTTAAATGCATGCTAATTGCCAAATGGCTGATGGTGATCACGATTGGGGATGCTACAACGGTTGTAAGTTTGAGGACAGTTGTAAAGCTATATTTTCAATACCAATGTAAGTTTCAATGGTTGTTAAACAGGGTATTCATTAACTGAGGACTACCCTAGATCTGTCATAAAGGGATGCAGAGTGGATTTGTTTGTGAGCAAACCTGGGGAATTCTTGCTACTAAATATTGGAAATCCTGTTCAAAGCATACAGATAAAGATGAGCAGCATAAGAAACAGAAGTGGTATCACTACCTAAGGTTACTACTAATCTCCCAGAGGTTGTGGCCAGTATTTTCCTAAATACAGGTGATACTTGACTTACAACCACAATTGAGCCCAACATTTTATGACTTTTCTTGCCACAGTTGTTCAGTGAATCACTGCAGGTGTTAAAATATTAACACAGCTAAGTGAATCTGACATCCCCATTGGCGTTGCTTGTCAGAAGGTTGCAAAAAGTGATCCCATGACCCCTGGGACACTGCAACCATCATGAGTCAGTTGCTAAGCATCTGAATTTTGATTACATGACAGTGGAGATGTTGCAACAGTCGTAAGTGTGAAAAACATGATTGTTGCAACATCTCCATTGTCATTGTCACATTTTCAGTGCCATTGTAACTTTGGTCACTAAATGAACTGTTGCAAATCAAGGACTACCTGAAAAATTCTCCAAATCTGAGATTTGCTGGAAAATTAAGAGAAGGTAGGCAACTGACTTAATCCTGAACAACAAGGGATTAGTCAATTAACTGAAGCTTTTAAGCATTTTGAAAGAAAGCAACCGTGTCAAAGAGTTAACTAGGGAGAAAGTGAGAAGTCAGTCACATACCCTGGACCTAAGGAAATACACTTAGATGAAAAATGGGAAGATACCACCTTGAAATTCTGCACCATCATTTGGAGGAGAATCTAAAAATAAGACACTGAAAGCACAAAACAGGAGCAGAAAACAGGAAAGCTTTAAGAGACCTGTGTGGATCATGACCTGAAAAGCAAAAAAGATGTATGACAAATATGGCCTGATAACTAAGGTAGAATACTGATATTGCTCGCATGAACTTGTACAGACTTGGGAATGCTAAACTCAAAATGTAAGTCTGGTAAGAAATGCAAAATACAATAGTATAGTTTTATGAGGGATGCTTTTAATAAAAGAATGAAGGAGGCTATAAGCCTATTACGTGAATAGCACACAGGGGAATAAGGAGAAGATGAAACTCTTCTAACATTTTTGCATTTAATCTCAGGAGAGAGAACTCTTCTCCAAAAGATAGAATGGGTGAGGCATAGCTCATAAGGTATGGTAGAGCTCATAATTTCAATGAATTTATCAACTGAGCCAGATAAATTAGATCTCAGTAGTAGTAGAAGTTGGCAAAGGGGGTTTGGTAACTAATCTTTGAAGACTCTAGGAGAAAGGGAGAGATACTAATGATTAGAGAAGAACCAATATTAAGGGAAAAAGGAAAGATCAGAAAAACTACCAACCAGTTAATGCCTGTACTAAGGAAGGCATTCATTCCACAACCTATCATTCAGCATTGAAAGCACTTAAGCAATATTGTTTTCTGGAACCAGTGTCTGTAAAGAACAAATCATGTTAGGCTACTTAATTTTTTTGACAGGATGACCGAGTTGCTACACCAAGGGAATGCTATGGATTGTGTGTACCATGATTGTGAAACATCTGTGAAGTCCTCTCATGTAAGTGCAGCTAAGGTAAATAAATATGGTATTGCAGTCCAATGAGCTTGTAGCTGGATCACCTGCAAGTCCCAAAGGATGATCATAAATTGTTCTGTATCATTCAGGACAGAAATAGAGTGATGTCACTGACTGGTGCTGTTCAACTCCTTTTTTTTTAAAGACCCACAAGATGGATGAAATGATACAAAATTAAGGGGACTGACATTATGGACAAATTCACTATTCAAAAGGCTCAAATGCTGGGTCAAATCCAACAGAATGATTCACTGTGACAAGTGACCTCCATCTGGGTAGGAAAGATCAGATGAACAGACAGGACTGATTCAGTGGGAAGGCATGTGAGTGAGATGCATCTAGGAATAGCAAGGCCTGATAGCTGAACATGAGCAAATAGTGGTATGGCAGCTATATAAAATAGAATCTTGCTTACATTAATAAAAGCATTGTATCCAGATCCTTTCTCTTTTCACACAGCATAATGACCAGCTGGTTGAGATTAAAACTGAATATTAGGAAGCATTTTCTAACAGATTTGTTGGTGGTTTCCAACAGGAAGTTTTCAAATGGGGGTGATGGACATCAATAATCCATTGGATTCCTACACTGAGTAAGAACTGGACTGCATATCCTATAAAATGCCTTCATTTCATAAGTTGCATGATTCTAAAATCTTAGCTACAAAACCTTTCTGCTTTCCTGAGTTTACCAAGAATGTAGTGAATACTTTTTCTACAATACCCATAAACATTTACCCAATAGATTCCCATATCTGGACAACATTACCATATTCCACAAATATATTATTTATTTCAAAGTTTGTTACATTTTAGAGACGTTTGAGAAGGCATGAGACCAGCCATATCACACAAATAGCAGCAAAGAATAAATGTGTTTCTGAAAATGAGTGAAGCACAGCTCTGCTCACTTTATTGGTTGCATAGTTTAAAGAATACTGTAATCAATCATTTATTTCATTTTTAACCTGACATTTGCAATATAATTGTTTTTTAGCAGGCTATCTCTAATTTTTAAATGTCAACAATTCATACTAGTGCTCATCTAAATATTTTGAGGACCACAATCACTATTTTCATTAGTTTCAGGAAATGAAATTTGTATTTCCTTTCCTATACCATATTAAAGAAATAAGATCGATGCTATAAAGCTCATCCTGTCCCTTTCCAGATAAGAATTACAATTCTTACATGTTTACAAGAAACTTCACCTAAGAAATTTAATGCAATTAAGTAATCCATGGCTGCAAAAACTCCACTGGAATTTAGTTATTTTCACCCTAGTTTAGACCGTACACATTCTTAGATCTAAGTTTATCTATAATCACATTTACAATTGATATTATTTGTGCTATATTATCCTTCATATTTATTTTCTACCGAAAGCAAGTAAGAGTGTTCTGCAATTTGTAGTTCCATTGAAACAATAGCAGGACGCACTTTCTGGCAGGTGTGATGGTTTAACAATGCAGTTCCTCAGTGGTGCCTTGGCAACTTGATTTTTCCATTAAAATTTCTTAAACTGGTTTTCACTTAGTATTCAGTAGTTGTGATAAGTTTATACAAGCTTTTATAACAACTAGATTTTTGTCAAACAGGAATATACATTTTAACTGAGCGAACAAGGATAAGGTCCAGCCAGAAGCCATAAAGTTTAGCCATGAAGTCCAGCCAGAAACCCTGGGTCATTCTTCATTAGCTTGTTCTGTAATATAAAGGCAGAATTTAAAAAGCGCTAAAGATCTTCAGGTGAATACTTTTTGAAGTAAGGGTATGTGCACATACCATGCAAATTTGCTATTGCTTTTTATGTAAAACAAAAAACAAAAATAGAATATGCTTTTAAAAAGATAAATTTCAGATTGAAAATGTTGATCTTGAATAGAATCCTAAAACAATTTAGATCCTAAAGCTGAAGAGAAAGAAGATACTCTAAAACTGAATAGATAATTTAGATATCCAATTAGATCAAGGATGGATAATCTGCAGCACTCCAAACAGGCTAAAAATCAAGACACTGAATTGTAGTCCCACCTCAGGCACAAAACTGACTGGGTCATATTCTCTCTTCCCTAGGAAGAACACAATGGCAAATCACTTCTGAAATCTTGCCAAGAAAATGGCAGGGACATGTTCATGCAGTTGTTAGGAGGTAGCACAAATTTGGAGGTACCCCCCCCAAAATTATTTTATGAACTGCAGCCCCCAGTCTACTCAACAGTCTACCCAAAGACCAATTCCTGTCTTGGAGAACTATACGTGCTCATCGGGTAAAGGAGATCACTCCTTCGCTCAGGGAGGGAGTGACAGAAGACAGTCTAGTGGAAACAATACAGGTTGTAGTTCATTGAAAAGAATTTTGAAATAAAATTGTGTCTGCATGTGTGAGTGTGTGCAAGTGTGTATCTCAGCACTGTGGGAGCATGTAGCCAACCTTTATGGCTCCTAGTTAGTACTTTGATGGGAGACAGTTAAACTTTTTTCCTCCCTGAAATAATTTTAAAGTTTATCAGGAAAGAAACCTCTGCTGCCAGAAACAATAAAAAGGTATTAAAGAACAAGAACTGCTTGTTCATTTTTGTTTGTCTTTACTTGTTTTGACTTCCAGGTAATCAGATGAATGAGAATGGGAAATCTCAAAGCTATCGCAATAATCTGATTCTTACTAAAACAAGATTGGCAAATAGTAATTATGAAATTAATAGTGTTTAATTAAGCATCTCATTTTCCAAGTAGTTCCAGCTATTATTATCAGCTATTTGGTTTACATCAGAAGATTCAAGGCGATGTCTTCACTTTTAAAACAGCATCCCGATTGAACTATAGGATGAGGTGTAGGAACCAAATGCTAAATTTGTCCAATTTGCAGCTTGCTTTCCCCAACACCCATTACAGTATTTCTTATGGTGTAGAAAATTATGTTAATTTTTTTCAGCAATAATCTTTGGAGGGGAGTGACAAGAAGGATTATGGGGGGGAAAGGAATGACAAGGAAGGTGGAAATCTGAAGGGGCTAATTATTCACAAGTCAAACATGAACCAGCAGTCTGTACTGCTAAAAAAAAAAGCAATTATTATGTTAATAGGAGCATTAGAGTTTAGATTATTGGGATTTAACTGCAGGATTTACTTTATTCAGACATCATTAAGAATTTTTGTCTAGTTCTGGATATCCCAGATCAAAAAAGACAATGAATTCAGAGAAAGGCTACGAAAATGGTGAGGAGTCTTGAAACCAAGCATTTTGAGGAACAACTAAAGCAGGGGTGTCACACTCATGTTGTCACAGCATCATCCCAGATGACATATTGCAACTTTTTTCTTCTTTGCTAAACTGGGCTTGGATGTGGCCAGCGTGTGACAAGTTTGACAGCCCTGAGTTAAAGGGTCTAGGAATGTTTAGGTTATAGAAAAAATAAGATTAGGAGAACTATGTCAGCAGTCTTCAAATAAAGACTTGTCACACAGAAGAGGTAGTGGACTTATAAAGGTAGTTATTAACTTATGACTGTTATTGAGCATTGAGTTAATCATGGTCATTGCACTGTGCTGGTCATTAAGCAGATTGTGACCATGACTGATTTTATGACTTGGTTTGTGGCAGTCATTAAGCAAATGTTGCAGTCAGAAAGTGAACCTATTTTTGAAATGGGCGTTTTTGCCAGAAACCTAAAATAAATGCCAGTTTCTAGTTCTAGGGAATTCTAGGGAATTGTGATCACATGACTGCAGAATGCTGCAAAGTCCATAAATGTGGACTGGTTACCAAGTGCCCAGAATGGTCATGTGGTTGTGGGGTTGGTGGAGTGGATGGCAGCTGTTGGAACTTTGAATCTGGGTTGTAACTAATGTGGGAGCTATTTACTTGAATGGTTACTAAACGAGCAGTCACAAGTTGAGGCCCACCTATTCTCCATTGCCTCAGAGGGCAGGACTAGAACCAGTAAGTTGAAACT
Source organism: Laticauda laticaudata (assembly GCA_004320025.1). NCBI lineage: Eukaryota > Metazoa > Chordata > Lepidosauria > Squamata > Elapidae > Laticauda > Laticauda laticaudata. The sequence goes on from BHFT01057217.1 coordinate 10,330, forward strand.
ACAAGAAAAGAGGTTCAAACCAGATTTGAAGGGGCTATTTCTGAATGTACGTAGGCTGTCACATAAAGTGGTGGTTTTTTTTGCTGAAAGTCTTCAAACAGGATAAATATATATTTGTAGTGCACTGAACAAGAGGTGAGACTGACTATGACTTTTAAGATCACGTACATCTATGATTCATCCTCTATCTCTAGTTTTCTTTTGAATATGCATGTTCATCATGTCTTCTGAAACACTTTCTCAAAGAAATTCCAAGCAAATGTACATACCAATTCACAAGCTGAAATCTGCACATCTGCTGTGGAACACACAAGAATATCAATGCAACATAATGTGTTCTAAATATATTACATTGTATTACATCAACATACTTATCTCCGTGACCAGTGTAGCTTCTCTGGTTTCTTCTTTTGTCTCTGAGGCCCCAGGTATTACTTCATGGTGTGTCTCAGTTTCCACCTTTGCTCCTGCCTCACCTGGGACAGTAACTATAGAGATCAAGGCAAGGAACATTGAAAAGAGCACTGAGTGTCTCAACAAACTATAGATATTACTTTGTCAGCCCTAGATTTTCTGTAACTAGGAAAAAGCACAAGAGATACCTAGTATTGCTGCTGAGATATAGGTACTTGTTTCTTAGAAATTCAGTCACTAAATACTCTTTATCAGCAACTATTTGGATCCTTCATGTTAAAGAAAATTGGTAAAACTATTTAAAAATTAAATTACTACATCTATATTAAATCATCTTGATTTATTGGCATTCCAAGTCAAAACATGCAGATGTACACATCGATGGAATTCCCATTCCCTAAAAATTTGTCTACTTTGTTAAAGGAATTCAATAAAATACTACAGATGCTGTTTCCAGCAGGACACATTTTTCATAGATCCTGTCATAGTGGTACAGTATAAGAATCTATATTTGTAGGTCAGAATTATCATTAAAAAAGAGTTTGTCAGGTCTTATGTAAAAATGCAGGATCACCATAACTTTCTCCTTTCCATTATCACCTCAATTTCTATGAATTGTTAGAGTGAACAAGATGTACTATAAATCAATGCAATATGGCACTTGGGGGAAAAAAGATTCCAGTAAACTAAACCAGACAAAACACAGTCCTGTATTTTGGGTCAACAATTCATACAAGCATCAGATTAATTTTATCTGACCTGAAATAAATATTATCCTTAGTAATGAGCAGATCCATCTGCAGATTAGAAATGGTTTGCATATATTCACTGTACCGCTAGATAGAGCTTTCCCGTGTAAAGTTAGTATCTAATTACCATTTTATCTGGTAAGCATTATTGGAAGGAGGAATAAACAAGGAAAAATTAATACGAGATAGCATGTAGTCATTTAATCTTGGACTGGTATTAATATTATAGCCTTTTTATTACTTTTCTTATGACTTTCAAATACTCAAATACTTGCTCAAATCTATTAAGTAAAAGTTTCTGTTCCCAGAAAGAGGACCCAGAATGTTAGGGGCAATATGCTGACACTTAAACCGCTTAGAGAGGGCTGTAATTGTGAAACGGTATCTAAGTGTGAGCACTATTGCTATTCACACATAAAAATAATTGTTTGATCATACATGGCAGAATCTGTCCCTTGAAATTGCAAGAGAATATTTATTACCCTCTGTTAGCTGTTCCTCTTCATCCAAAATCAGTTCTGTCACAATTTCTGTTACAAAACATCGGATTTCCTCTGTTGAAGGCTCAGGTGTGCTCCCTTCGGAGGTTTCAGTAGGTTCAGGCTTCTTATCCTGGAGAGATTCTAAAGGTGAAGAACCAGCAGCTTCTGTGGCAACTTGAGGATTGCTAGCCAACTCTGTTGACTTCACAGCCTGAGGCCCAGCAGCTTCAAGGAAGTCTAAAGATAAGCACTGACTTCTGTCAAACTTTTCTTCTGGTGCCGTTAGCTGAGGCTCTGTACCCTCAGGACCTACTCTGTGACAGGTAGAAAGGTCACATTTTGTTATTTCCTGAATCAAAGCATCAGGCTCCTCTTTACAGAGATCCTCGTCTGTTTTTTTCCAGGAAGATCCAAGCTTCTCCTCTAGGGGTTCAAGTTTAGTCTGGTCAGATTCTGTGTCATTTTTATCTGTGATAGGCAAGCTGTCATCTGATTTCCCAGTGTTGATCAAATGTGTGTTTTAAAGGAGAAAGAGAAAGAAACATAAATATTTGCAGCCACTTTTAATCATGGAGTTATTTTTTTATGAATGTTTAGCATTTTGTTTCCTTCGGAATTGCTATTTACTCACTTCTCCTCCTACCCATATGATTTATTATAACTTATGAGATTGTTATTCTTGAAGGTACCACATGTTGCTTTGCTATAACTAATCGCTGGGAACAGGGATGGGATCCGACCAGTATAACTACTGGTTCTGTTGCTCTGCATTGCATACGCATGTGTGAGTCATGCAAGTGCAATTTACGACCTGCTGAGCAGCATTGCATGCAAGTGCACAGCGGTTGGAAAAGCCCTTTTTTCCTGCTTTTTCAACCGCAGCTGTGCTGCGCAAAGCAGCTGAGGTTGAAAAAGCAGGAAATAAAGGACAGGTAAGAGCCTGGGCAGGCAGGTGGGCCAAAACAGCAGGCACAGAACCAGTTCTGTATCTGCTGCTCTTCAGAGCTACCAGTTCTGTAGAGCTGGACAGAACTGGTAGAATTCCACCCCTGGCTGGGAAATAATATGGCAGAACTATATGTATTTTAAATACATGTATATCACTGTGGTTACAAATAGGTAAATAAGGCCAGGTCATGAGCAAAGCAACAAATTGCAATAGCTGGCAGGTTTAACATCACTTCTTAGGGATAAGCAATCCAGGCTAGGTCTGACAAGGGAGGAAATAACAAGAGCTAAACCTCCATTGACCAACATGACTGAAACAAAAACAACAGAGTTAATAGTAAGTGGGAGGCAGTTGGAAGGCCCTATTACGTGTGCAAGGGCTAAATTGATTAATAATATATAAAGGCATAGATCTCTTCAAATACTGTTACCAATATTATTATTGCTCTTTATCATTTTAATGATTACTGGCTTGTAAACTGCCCAGTCGTCTGTAGCATAGCCACCATTCTGAGATCAGCATTAAAAAAACTGCATCAGCTAGCAGACTTTGCTTCACATTTCAATGTTGTTTTCCTGACTGTACAATTATAAAAATATGATTAGACCTAATGGCATATATTGTATGTAACAGTGATCCTTCATGTAATATATTATCAAAGCATGTCATATAGATCAAGAAATAATCTAAAAGAGTTAGAAAATAATTTAAAGTCTTTACTAAAATTGTCACATATTAGCAGCTGAATAGTTCCTCAAAAAGTGAAATGAGAAAACTGATTTAAGACTTTAAATTACAAAAGTAGAGAACATTTATTATAAAGTATTTTAGTTTATTTTAAACTAAATAAAATAAATTTAGTTTATTTTAAACTAAAATTAGTCAGAAATACTTAGAATTTGTCACATCATAGTGTACACAAAAATACAGTTTTTAATCAATATTTTCGACATGAGTTGATTTTGAAGAAAGCATATATTTCCATAGCTATCTTTAAAACTGATACATAATCCTCATGAGGATTATTTATCTCAACATTTAAGCAGTTCCAGTTCAACCACTGTTTTTTCTTGATTTGGCAGAAAATGCTGAAAATAAACATGAAGGACAAACGAACTTGAAAGAGAGCAATATGTCTTTATTGATTAGTTATAAATAAGGATAACACTTCTATGCTAATTTGTTAAAATAGGCTCAATTCAACAAAGTGAGGCTTTATTCCTCAAGATCTACTTGCCTGTTTCTAGGATGGAATTTTATGAGGAGGTTCATGAACGATGAAGTGGTTTCTTTCCTTCCTTAGAGAAGGGACCACTGTGCAAAAAGGGGCAAGACCAGAGCAAAGCTTAACTTTTGCAACGGGGAGGGGGGCTGGAAATGGGACACACAAAGGGGAAGTCAACTAGGGCAGCCAAGAACAGGGAGTCCTTAAGTAATAAAGGCAACTATAAGCAGCTCTTCAGTTGCAGACGTTGGGGGTGTGCGTGTGTGTGTGCGTGTGTGGAGCTGCACTTCCAAAAATCGTTATTCTCTCTCCTCGTTGATTGAGCTCTTATCGGCCAGGCTTTTCCAGCTTTGAATGTCTTAACACTTCCCTTCCCCCAAACTCCGCTTCTGGAAGCGATACCTCCGCTTTGGCGCACGTTAAAAACCGCCGAGCACTCACCGCACTGGGACAATCCGTTGGTCTCCGGGGATTTGGGAGTTTGTCGGCCGAACTCCTTGACTCTGGTCTGAGCGCTGCTCGAGCACCCCATGGCGTGGTGATAGCAGCGGCTCCCAAGGGCGCCAGGCACCCGGGTGAGTCCTCTCAGCTGCGGCTACAGGTGAGGCGCCCGGTGAGTCCGCTCTGCGCTTCCTGCGAGAAAAGGAACGCGCACAGGTGGTTCCTCCTCGGACGCGTAAAAAGGCCCAGCCAGAGCACACCCCCTCCCCTCCCGCGTTGCGTTGGCAGAGAAACTTTACCTCTTGTCCGCCCGCGCGGGAGAGTGTTGTTTATCGCTCCGGCTCGGTTGCCATAAGAACGGCTCCGTGAGGGGTCGTTTCCAACAAGCCTCCTCTCAGACTTTCGGCGTGCCCGGTCTTGGTTGCGGGGCGCGGGCGCGTCTGTGACGGGCCAGAGTCTTGTCGGCTGGAGAACGAGGGAGTTCATGGCAGCCCTATACGACGATTCTGCTAAATGGGTTGAAGGCAGCCAAACCTGCTTGGGACGTTTCGCCAAAGCAAACCCACCCACCCCCAAATCCAACTTTTGTTGATTCCAGGCATACACAATCCCCAAATCCTTTCTGACACCAGGAGTCATTTTCAACAACTCTTTGCTGTTGCCTAACGCCTTTGCATAAAGCCTCAGATCATCTGAATTAACCATCACTTCAGTGTGCTCAATGCATCCATACTTATAACCAACTTTCTGCTGCATATGTGGGCCTGTATTCCCCCAGCCAGGAAGGGGCACATCCCGAAGTGCCAAACTCCTTGGTACGACTGCTGTGGTGGTGAATGCAATTCAAAAAACACCACCTCAGATTATTTGGGGCTGACCTGCATGTGGGTTGTGCTATCCTTAACTAGCAACAAAGGACAGTTAGGGAGCCCCTAAAAGTTATGTTCAGCAAGGCAAACATCTTTACTTTTCTTCTCATTTTCCCCCCTATCATAATATTTTGATGACGGACACTGCATTTTAGGTTTTTTTTGGGGGGAGGGGTTGTGTGCCTGTGGTGGGTTGCTATTTGCCCGACTCAGACAATAGGCCTATTGTATTAAACAGTTACACATTTACCTCGTTGTTTAGTGACTTGGATCTGATTGCTCAGGTATGATAACCATTATGATTTATATTTTGAAAACTCATTTATTTCCTGGTGAAAGAAAAGCAAAACAAATATTGCAGGTTCTTTAATTATCTTAAATAGCTGTTGCATCAGGTGGTCTTTGTGGGTGATGCAGCTAGTAACCTTTTGAACATTTGCAACATACCAGCTAGACAGATGGAAAGTATGGAACATACAAGCTGGAGGCAAGTTTGTACAAAACAGTTAATTCAAGGCAAACAGTTTTTGTGTTTGATTAGAAAACATTCAATGCAAACATTAATGAATACTGTACAAAGTACATGGCTCTGTCAGATGTCCTCATAAACATAAAAAGTAACAGACGTTATTGAAATATCTATTGGATATCTGTTGGAGTCTGCAAACTGACTGATATAATTCATTATATTTCTACTATAAGGAACTAAAAAGTGATTTTTGAGATTGGAAGTGTGTTCCTGAAAGCCACAATTGACCTCTTATGTTGCCAGCTGAATTTGAAGCCTATTTCAAGTTGCTCATAATACTTTTTTGATGGGTATCAGGCCATCCAATTTTATAGTGTTCACTCTGCACCTTTAATTCAATGGAACACATTTTGCTGATCCTTCCTTTGGATACATCTGACATCAGTTGTTAATTCTGCTTGATTCATTATGTAGGTCATACTGTGGAGCAAACTGGCATTGGAGTTGGAACAAGTCCCTCCTTATTAGAGTTTAGGAATTGGCTCAAAACATATGTTAATTAATTATGTGCTTAACTTTTCAAAGCAATTTAATTATTTTAAAATATACATTGTTTTAGTTTAATAATGTTTTAATAATGCTTTAACTGTATTTCTGAGAGTCACTATAAGCCATTATAGGAGGTTTAATATGCTCTAAATAAATGAACAAGGATATTTGTTAGGTTGTATTATTCATCTATTGGCTGTATTTTATTCATTTGATTTGTATTTCACCTTTTTTTTAGCAACGTACATAAATGCTGACTCCTTTTATTTTCCTCACAATAATCATATTCAGATGGGTTGGGCTGATCCAAAGTCACCAACTGGTTTCCATGCCAGTTGGAAGGAAGGACAGTTAGTTTCAAGTCCAACACTTTAACTACTATATCAAATTTTATATATATGTTTTGAGATGTACCTTAGGAGTTGATTATTATTTAGAAATTGATTATTATTTTCCAAGTTTTATTTATACTTCTGCAGTCTTTGTTTTCTTAGGTTTGCAAAATGTTTCCTGACTGGTGATAGAATGACAAAAAAGTAAATGTTGATTCAACAGATTGCAACCTTCCAAAATTCTCATTGTGTTGGATTTGGAACAATGAGATCTATTTGATTTCTAGACCCTAAATGAATAGGACAGTAAATGCAACAGAAGTAATTGAACAAGCATGTTTACACTTCCTTTATAGATGATAATTTATCATAAACCCCTTTAATCCCATAGGAAGAAAACTAATTAGTGTGGTTGCCAAACTGGAATTTTAATAAAACCCTTTGTCTTGTTTGATGAAAGAAATGCATGAAAGAAATATCCAATGTCTGCTAATTTTACACAGTGTTTGAGAGGTTCTGAATATGGTATTAGGATAACAATGTTCAAGTACCAATCCGAGTTGAAGGGTAGAAGTAGTAATGTAAACTGTACAGGTAGTCCTCTACTTACAATCACAATTGGGACCAGACTTTCTGTTGCTAGGCAAGGCAGTTATTAAGTGAATCATGCAGTTGTTAAATGTATTCTGCTTTCCCCATTGACTTTGCTTGTTGGAAGTTGACTGGAAAGGCTACAAATGGGTTCATATGACCCCAGGGCACTACAATTATCGTAAATACATGACCATTGCCAAAACACCCAAATTTTGATCATATGAACCTGGGGATTCTGCAACAACTATAAACGATAGGCCACTTTTTTCTGTGTCATGCTAACCTTGAATGGGTACTAAATAAATGATTAAATGATGAGCACTATCTGTAAATCAAACAAACAATATAACTAACTGAAACGACCCTTTTGGTTCCAACAACAACATATTTGTCCATTTACAAACTAACAGACTTCAAAGAATCTTATGGATTTGAAAAAATAACTTGTAGCCTCATCTTCTCAGTGCAGATGCAATTGTCTTAATAAAATGAAGATATGTTGTTGAAATAAAAAGATTCTGCCCCTTTTATATACTGTATAAAAGTTGATTGGACTGGTCATCAAACCTTACTTTGATGATAAGAGAATATCCACCACATTAGATGTGGTAGCCTGTTGTAGAAGGACCAGGACAAAATCTGGATCAATATATTTAGTGGAAGACATTTAAACTGAGTTCAAACTATCATCTTGTGCAAGAATCCAAATGAATCCTTTGCTCCCAGTTAGCATTTTGCCATTTTCACTGAGTAGTTAAAGCCCATGTCACACTGCACCAACGGATGCAAAGAGGATGTAAAACAGAGAGAAACGCTTGCCATCCGTTGGAAAACACGATGCATCCGTTAGTTTACTACGCATATGTTTTTCATACTCTCTATCCATCCAGCATCCGTCTACTGTGATTTCATCGCCTCAAAAAGTTTTGAGCTGCACAAAACTTTTTGAGCGGATGAAGCAATCCAACGCGTCCGTTTCTACACCGCTACACATACGGGGAACATCCGTTACACGTTCGTCCTCATCCATTATGTGTCCACTATATCCCACGAGGCATTCGTTGCACATCCGCGCAACTCAAATCCGCTCCAGCGGAAAAGCGGACACAGGGAGGAAGCGAAACAACGTGGAATGGACACACAGCGTTAGTAGCACAGACGTAGAAAGGATGAAAAGCGGATGCACTCGGATATAAAGCATTAAAACGGAAAAAAACGTTCATATAGGGATGTATCTCGGATATTTAGGATGTCTGGAGGATGCAGAAGGACACCTAGTGGAAAACCGATATTTCCTATAAAAAGGGGGAGGAAATCACCTGGATCTCACTTTCAGTTCAGCAGAACGCAGGGGTGCACACCTCTTCAGCCTTGTCTTGATCTTCCACAGCACCATTCTTCTCCACCATGGATCATCGCACGCTCCTTTTGGTAGCCGCCATCATTCAACACCGACCGCCCTCTTCACGCTTTCACCTTTTCTATGGAAGAAAAAGGAGGCGGCCAGAAGGGTCTGGTCCGGCGATGGACTCGGGAGAAGAGCGGAGTTTGGACTGTATGACAAGCTGATGTGGAGCTGAGGAATGAAGACACTTGTGCATTCCAGAACTTCATGAGGATGCCACAGCCATGTTGACAAAGTTGCGGAGTGTCTGAGACCCAGGTTGACCAAGGCAAACACCAACTTCCGTCCCAGCCTGGACCCTGGGCTGAAGGTGGCAACTGACTCTGCGCCACCTGGCCTCCGGAACAACATACAGAAACATGCAGTTCGCCTGGGAGGGTGCCACACAACACCATCAAGCATTTGTGGTCAGAGGAGTGGTGCAGGCCGTCATCGAAGAATACGTGGAGGAGCTCCTCCAGTGTCCCTCCATTGAAGAAGGCTGGAGAAAGTTGCAGAACAGTGGTATCAAGAGGTGGAACTTCCCCCCACACCGTTGGAGCCATAGATGGGAAGCAGGTAGCCTGCAAAGCTCGCAGTCAAGTCAGGGTCCACTTATTTCAACTACAAGAGCTTCTTCAGTATCATCCTCTTCGCCATGGTCGATGCTGACTATAAGTTCATGTACATTGATGCTTCAGGCAACAGGTCAGCTTCAAGATGCCCAATTATACAACGCCAGTGACCTCAAGGAGGGGCTGGAATGCAACCTCTCATGGCTTTCCAGATCCAGACCCCCGACTCCAATGAAACACAAAATGTGCCCTACTTCAATCGTGGGTGATGACGCCTTCTCCTCAGAACCACCTCATGAAGCCCTACACTTCAAGATCCTCACCCGTGAAGAAGGATCTTCAACTACAGGCTGTCCAGGGCAAGACGGGGGGGTGGATGAACGCCTTTGGCACCTGGCCAACAGGTTCCAGGTACTTCTCACACCATGCAGGCATCTTCCCAGACTGTGAGGAACATCGTGGAAGCTTGCTGCTATCCTGCACAATCTCATGCGCACCTCGCTACCAGCAGTGTTGCAAGAACAGGCTTGTGGACCGTCAACAGAATGGGGACATGGAACCTTGGTGAATGGAGGCAAGGAAGATCGACACTGTGGATGTACAAGGCCCCAACAGAGCTTCACGTGAAGTGAAAGAAGCACGCGCAACCTCCTGAAACACTGTTGGCCCAACTCCCCAGCTGGAGCAGTGGAGTGGCAAGAAAGGATGATAAGATGGTTAATGGATGCTTCCTTGAGCCTGTGGCATCACACTGATGAGATTGTGCCAGTATGTTGAGTCGCTTTACAATGAAGAGGGCATTAATAAGAGTTGTGTTATGTTGAATGTCGTGATCAATGATTATTTGTTATTGATAATAAAGCCATAGTGTAGCACCTGGGAGGAGTGGACCATACAGTCCCACTATGCTTGCACTCGGAGGCTTATCTATCCCACAGCTATACCCATCCCACAGGGTCTCCCTGCCCATCCCACAGCTGTTACCCATCCCACAGCTACTACCCATCCCACAGCTATTACCCATCCCACAGCTATTACCCATCCCCACAGGATTCCATGCCCATCCCACAAGCATGCCAAAAGGCTTAAACATTTCTAAAAGTTTCCACCAAACACTTTATTAAGTAAAAGAAATTACCCAAGTGTGTGAAGCAAGATAACTTTATTAATAACAGTTAAGTAAAGTGTAGGACTTTATTTAAAAAGCAAAAGGAACCAAGAAAAGTGTCCAAGAAAAAAGATTAAGTCAACCAGGTGACAACTCAGTCTCTGGCAATGTTCTCAGTCACTCTGAGGCATGTCCATGGTCTCAGGTATAAGGGACAGGGACTGTGAGGTGGCAAGTGGGCTGGAGTGCTGGTCTGAGGTGCATTAGGGTGGTGGAGGAGGAGTGGGTGTTCAGGAAGCTCTTGGAAAGCTGGCTCAGCCCTTTGAGGTGAGAGGCCCTTCATCCAGGACCTGGGATGTCAGGCAAGGACGATCAAAGATGTTCTGAGGCCGGGCTTGTGGTGGGGTGGAGGAGAGTGTAGTGGGGATGTCTGGTCTGCAGCTGAGGCAAGGTGAGGCGTCTGTGGCGTGCGAGGAAACAACTGTGGCGGTGGCATCTGTGGCATCAGTGGCATCTGTGGAGTCGTGGCATCAGTGGCGTCGGTGGCATATGTGGCGTTGGTGGTATCAGTGGTATTGGTGGCACCTGTGGCGTGCGAGTAACCTGTGCCTGGACTGGGAAGGGCTGCCTATGCTGCTGGAAGTCCTGGTATCTGTAGCCTTGGTAGGTGAGGGGCTGTTGAAAGCCTTGGAAGGGCTGTGACATCGCCTGGGGTGGAGAAGCAGACCTGGACTGGGTGGGGAGCAGGTTCAGCTGGGCCTGGAGGGTAGTGCAGCAGCGCCGTGATCCTCTCTTTCATGGCCTGGTACTGGGCCTCGGGCATATCCATGAGGTCTGGGTCACGTAGGGAGGAAGGGCTTGCGGTAATTGAGGATGAATCTTGAAGTGTACAGCTGAGAGAGGAGATCTGCACTGTTCTTGATTGTGTCCCTGATCTCCAAGAGGACAGTGTGGCTCTGTCACCTCCAGTCTCCTCTCTGCCTGCTTTCTGGGAAGGTGGAGCTGGGGTGGGTGGTGGGTTGGTCTCCTGTGGTCGCTTGCTCTTCTTCTCCATGTGTGTGAGAGAATCCTCGCACGTCCTCCGGCATAGGGTGTGCAGCTGTCGGAGGGGTCTCTGTCACGGGGCGCTCTGTGGACACCTGCCCGGACATGGCCGCTGTCTCCTGGCCAGAAGAGGACTGGCTGTCTGTGGCTACCTGAAAGTGAGGGTAGACAGAGGGGCTGCTCCTTGGTGGCGGACTTCACCCCTCCAGGAAGCTGCACTTTGCCATGACGTAGCTCTCCCAGTCGGTGAGCTTGACCGCAGCCTGGCCAAGACTTCTTGAGGTGGCAGCTTCCCGTACCAGGTGTGCATATGCTTCCACCACCCAGAGGAGGACATCAGCAGTGTAGCCCAGGCTCTGTGCCTTCTGTCTCCAAGCCGCCTGCTTCCACTTGGTGTCTCAATAGAGCCTGTGGCCCTTCCTCCATATGTACTCGTTCTCCCTCAGCCACTCCAGCACCTCCTCCTCATGCTCCTCTGCGATGGAGTACTGCTTCCTCTCTCCCTTCTCCTTGCCTTGCCTCTTCCTCCCTCTGCAGGCCTCAGCAGCAGGGCCTTCATCATCAGGGCTTTCAGGGCTTGGGGCTTGGTCCCCCAAGCAGCAGCAGAAGAAGCAGCAGGAGAAGCACCAGCGCAGCAGCAGGAGCAGCACGCAGCAGCAGAAGAAAGAAGCAGCAGCAGAGTCAGCGCCAGGGGTGGAATGGTGGATCTATCCCTCTTGCCAGGGTGGCAAAAGATGGCACAGGCTTCCTCTTCTTCCCCATTGGTGTTCTCTCGAAGATGTGTCTGGCAGCAGGTCTTTCCTCTGAATGCTGGCCTCATGCGAGCTGCCTCCTTTTATAACCGTGGGGCTGACGCAATGCATCCTCCCCGCATGCGCAGTGAACGCTACGCATCCGCTCTGCATCTGCTACGCATCCGCGTCTGCTCGCATCTGCTCTGCATACGCTACACATCCGCTACGCATCCGCTTCATCTGCTACGCATCCACTCTTTCCGCTAGCGCCCGCTTTGCTATGAGCCCCCGGAAGCCCTGTGGACGTGCCATCTGCTTCCATCCGTTTCCATCCGTAGCTTCCGTTGAGCATCCGTTTTACATCCGCGCTACATCCTCTCCCCGTCCGTCCTTTTCCGTTCTGTTTATGCAAATTTTTGCCCCTTTGAGAGCGGATAAGAACGGATGGAGCCACTCCGGATTTTTGGCCATCCGCTGTGTCCTTTTACATACGTTTTGCATCCGCTGGGCGATGTGACCTAGCCTTTATTTTGAATAGATTCATTATATTAGCTTTAGCAAAAATTTCAATGCAATCCTTGAGCATTTATATTTATTCTATTCCTCTGATCAAACTGTATTGTTCAGTTACTACATTCAAATAATAGGAGTTATCAATCAGGTCTCTGACTACTGATAAGACATTTGCCTTCCAATATAAGAATTCAGTGCCAGCTAGATGGCAGCAGTTAGTCAGCACCTGGTTGATCTCAAAAAGCTATGTCTAGAAATACTATGCATATAAATATTATAGTTATAATCCACTGATATTTCCAAAACAAAGTGAGTCACAAAAACTGGGCGGGAAAGAAATTTACTGTTACTGCAGGTTTGGGTTAGGAAATAGCAGGATAGTGTTTATTATATGTTCAAAGGTGCTCTTGATAAGTTGGACCACAGAGATTTTTACATTCACAAAATGTCAAAGTATCAATTATTCATGCCCGCCCGTTATTTTAGCAAAAATATGTCTAGACCAGAAAGTTTGACAGTATCTTTGACTTCATATCTCACTAATTTCATAGGATAACTGTTTTTATTGAATGATAGTACATAATATTTCAAAGTGGCTCATCTACCTTCTCCATTTGTTTCCACTCTTTGGTTTTTCATGAATGCTTGGCCCGAACTACCTTTTTCCTTAGTCCCATCCCATTATCTTCCCTTCCCCAAATATAATTAAATTTATTTCTTAGCACTATTACAAACATTTTGGGGCAAAGCAGACACAGATTTGCCATTGTCTTTTTCATTGTTCAGGTCCATTTCTGGCAGAACTGCTGTTTCCCACTGGTTTTCTTACCAAGCTGGTTCCCCACTTAGTATCTATGGCCAAAAGCTTCTAACGTGTAGCAGAAAAGTTTGTTTGTAAGTTATATTCAAGGTAAAGGCCTGGTCCCAACTGGCAACGGTATGCAAAAACGTATGCCATAAAGGACACAAGCGGCACCTGAGCAAAATTTGGGGCGGTTGGCCTCCGTCCGTTGTCATCCGCTCAAAAAGTGGCCAAAAATTTGCATGAACAGAATGGAAAAGAATGGACGTGGTAGTAGTAGCGGGATGTTAAATGGATTGTTCATAGGAAAGCCTTATGCGGGATGGTAAGCGGGATGACACCTCCGAAATGGGTCCCCGGGGAAGAATTGTTTGAAGCCGGACACATAGCGGATGAAGCGGAGCATCACGTACGCCTAAAGAAAGAAAGGGATGCTGCACGATGAATTGGAGCCAAACGTTCACTGCGCGCATCCCTACTCGTGCTACTACGTCTGTGTAGACAGTTCCATGTTACCTTTTCTTTCCTCCCTCTTTCTGTTTTCAGCTGCAGTGGATGTGAGTTGCGAAGATGCCCTGAGGATGCGAGAGGCATACAGCAGACATTATTAACATGTAATGAATAAACAGACATTAGAACTTTGTTGCTCATATGTCCGAATTACATCATTACACGTGCGGAAAGTCATCCGTTCACAAAGTTTGTGCAGCTCAAAACTTCTTACCAGATGAAAATCGCAGTGACGGATGCTCGACGGAGATGAGCCGTATGAAACACGTACCAATGAGTACAACAACAGATTGCATAGCGTTTTCCACGGATGGCAAGCTTTTTTTAACGTTTTACATCCTCTTTGCATCTGTAAGTGCAGTGGGACAGGGCCTTAAAAGCCTGATGGAATGGTAATTTTAGGCTTAATTTGAAGAAAGCAGCAGAAAGGCATGGATCTAGACTTTCCCTAGTTGCTGAGATCAAAGCAGATAGGGAACACAGCAGATAATTGTAAGAGTATGGTGTGAATTTTCACTTGAAAATGTTTAGGATTCTAAATACAGTATTATCAATTTGGACCTTCCTTCCTCCAGAGACAAATCTCTCTAAATGCAGTTGATACCCATAAAACTCAGGCACCCAAGGTGATGTGGAGTTAAAAAGTACCTAGTCTCAGAATTTGAAATACACCCAGTATCTTTGCAAAGTAGCTTTTCCATCGCCACCACCTACAATACAAACCACAAGTACTTGACCGGACAGAATATGCCTACTTCTTAAAAAAGCTACTAACTGCCATAGCCGAACCTCTAAGCATAATCTTCGATTATGCATAAGCATAAACTCCTTGCCAAAACTATGGTCATAAGCCACAGTCTTCCCCATCTTCAAAAAGGGAGACCCCAGTCTAGCTGAAAATTATAGACCAATCTCTTTATACTGCGTCACCTGTAAAGTCATGGAATCAATTATTAAACAGTCCATTATCCTCCATTATCCTCTCTAATAAACAATTTTGTTTCAGAAAAAAACTATCCTGCAATCTACAACTCTTACACTGCAAAGACATATGGTCTACACAACTCGACCAGGGCAAAGCAACAAACACAATCTACATAGACTTCTGTAAAGCCTTTGATTCAGTGGTACATGACAAACTACTCCTAAAACTAACATCTTACGGTATCTCTGGACATCTGCATAACTGGATAGAAGCAATCCTGTCAAACAGACAACAAATGGTCAAAATTGGGAGCGTCCTATCAAATTCTGCACCTGTCAACAGTAGCGTCCCCCAAGGTAGTGTTCGAGGACCAACTCTCTTCATACTCTACATAAATGACCTCTATGATCATATTAAGAGCAACTGTGTTCTCTTCGCTGATGATGTAAAGCTATTCAACACCACAGACAATGCTGCAACCCTCCAAAAAGACCTTGACTATGTATCAGAATGGTCAAACAAATGGCAACTTCAAATCTCAACAAATAAGTGCTCTGTCCTACATATTGGCAAAAAAAATCAGAAAATAAAATACAGGTTGAATAGTCAAGACCTTGTTGATGATCCAAACTCTTTCAAGGATCTTGGAGTCCCCATCTCAAATGATCTAAGTGTTAGAGCCACTGTAACTACATAGTCAAAAAGGCATTAAGAGTTGTTAACCTAATCCTACATAGCTTTTTCTCCAGTAATATAACACTACTAACTAGAGCATACAAAACATTTGCTGGACCAGTACTTGAATACAACTCAGTCTGGAACGCACATTATGTATCTGATATTAACACAGTTGAGAAAGTCCAGAAATATTTCATAAGAAGAGTTCTCCACTCCTCTACTCATTGCAGAATACCTTATGCCACTAGACTTGAAATTCTAGGCCTAGAAAATCTAGAACTACGCTGCTTGTGGTCTGATCTAAGTATGGGCTATAAAATCATATTGTAATGTCCTACCTGTCAATGAATACTTCAGCTTCAACCATAACAATACAAGAGCACACAGCAAATACAAACTCAAGGTTAACCGCACCAAACTTGATTGCAGGAAATACGACTTGAGCAACAGAGGGGTCAATGTCTGGAATACTCTGCTTGACTCTGTGGTTTCTTCCCCAAACCCCAAAAACTTTAACCTTGGCCGGTCTTACTATTGACCTCACCCCTTTCCTAAGAGGTCTGTAGGGGGCGTGCATAAGCGCACCAACGTGCCTGCCCACAGTCCCTGTCCTATTGTTTATTTTATTTTTTTTAACTTTTCTTATGTGTATCCATGTATTCATAACTATGTTTTTATTTATACCTATTATCTTGTTAGCAATTAACAAACCAAATAAAATAAAATAAATAAATAAAAGCAAAAGGCATTAAGGGGTGAAGTCTTTGTATAGGGTACAGAAAAAAATGAAACATATTAAGATTGCTTTGGCTCAAAAGAAAAACATGGTTTCCGAAAGTTGAAAAGAACGCAAAAATGCTATGCTAAAATGCTATATTCACCTATATTATAATGCTAATAACGAACCCTAAAATTTTATGCAGATGTTCTGACATCCTCCGGTTATTCATTTCTAAAGCTTGGCAACTTTAAGATGTGTGGATCTCGATGAACAGGGAGATGTCTGGAAGTTGAAGTCCATTTTTCTTAAAAGTTGCCAAGGTTAAGAAAACGCTGCTTTACTCTTTCTACCGTGAACCAGGATAAAGACTGAGCCCCGTATAAACCGACGAAAAAAAACCGCTCGTTTTCGGAAGCGCGGCAATGCCGCGATTGTTGCGCGCGCACCCTCATTGTAAGCCAGAAATCAGCGAGAGTTTTCGGCCCGGGAGAGAGGAGGTGTCTGCTCTCGCGAGAGTCGCTGTCGGTCGCGCTGACTCGCGTGGTCCTTCGCGTTGCCGCGAGATGCTTCCTTTCCTCGTTGCCCGGCCATCTTGGAGGTGCTTCCTTTGGTGAGCGGGGCCTGGGCCTTTGGAGGAGGGGGTCGCCTTGCGTGTGGGATGCGTTTGGCGGGTGGAAAACGGCTGTGCTCGCCCGCAGTGTTGACTCTTTTCCTTTTCCGCAGGCAACGGCAGGGCCGACGTGAGCCGGCAAGATGGTGGCCGCCAAGAAGACGGTGAGTGAGCGTGCCAGCCAGCCGGCTGGCTGACCTGGTGGTAAAAGGGGACCCCGAGGTCAGCTAGTGGAGGGAGATAGTAGCGCTCCAACGATTGTGAAAGGCCTCCGATTCGAGACGACAAATTTCTGATCAAACGGGGTAGATCATCGGAAGAGCCACTGATAACAAACACCGAAGCAACAGCGATTGGGCCTCCTTCAGCCTCCTAGCAGGCGCGGTCCATTTCGGAGCTTTCTACCCGAGTGATTGCTTCCATGCCGGTTGTCATCTGGCATGGTAAAGGCGGATGCTATGAGATATAGAGGCATGTCAGTTTGCAGGTCTTTGGGTGATGGCCATAGGTTTTACTGCGTGCTGGTATCTGTGCTGTATATTCACACGTACCGGCAGGATTTATATGGAAGATGGAGGCTTTGTTGCAGCTGCGAAAAATGTTTTGCCACAGCTGTTTAAATATTACTGAATTTGGGTTGCATAATCTGCATAATATCAAAGTAAAATATACATTAGAATGTCTTAAAATATATAGTGATCCATAAGTCAACTAGTATAAGGGTGTAGTGGTAAGATTAGGAGGATAGTACTCATGCAGTCATATCTGATTCTATGGCCAGATCTCCATCTTTAGATCTTGCACTTCAGATCTTGCACTGAGTTTTTCTATGCAAGCATGCTTTGTTAAAAAAAAAAATAGTCCATCTGAAACTGACGTGCGTTTGAATAAATGCATTTGGTTTAAAGGCATTTTAAAAGAATCTTTAGGTTTTGAAAGCATTTTAGGGTGAAAAGAAACACCAGTATTTGAATCTATTTACCCCTACTGATTAAGCCAAGGGTCTTCAAACTTGGCAATTTTAAGTTTTTTGGACTTCAATTCCAAGAATTCCTGAAGTGTTGGTGTGATGTCAGGGTTTTCAATTCAATGTGTGGAGTGTGAAGGATGTGTGTTTGTGTTTATTTTCATGGTCAAGATGTGCACTGAAAATGGTGTTTGATTTCATAGTATGAGATGCAATGACAATAAAGTAAACTAACATGACTGGATGAGGAATTTTGGGAGTTGAAGTCCACAAGTCTTAAAACTGTCAAGTTTGAAGATCCCTGGGTTAAGCAATTCATATAATGAATTTTCTCTTGAAATTACTCTTTGTGGCTTGGGTAGAAGATTGAACAAGAACCGTAATAGAATTATAAGCATGATTTAACTATTGCTCTCAAAACACTTTGCTTTTAAGGCTGGAAGGTACGATTGTATTCTAGTAACTCTTGACTGAGCTTTTGAGAAAGAGAAAATTCAAAAAATATTAGCTGTGTTTTAAATGGGATTCTTTGTAGATATTTTGGTTGCATTGCACCATGTTAAAATAGCGTGTCAATTATTAATGCTGAATGAAATATTACATTTTGTGACGAGGTCAAGCGTATAGAGCAAGGCATCTAGGGAGAAAGTAGACAAGGTATTTTAATGCATTATGAATTATAGATAAGCTAAGAGAATCTGCATAATTTTGTGTTGTGTGCCAGTTGCATCCTTTTCTGGAATACGAGCCCTGTGGGCAGTCAGTCATTCAACCTCTGATCATCTCAGTTGGATTACTGCAACATGCTCTTGATAACGCTACTCTTGAATAGTGTTCAGATGCTACAACTGATACAGAATGTGGCAATATGAACAGTTCTGGAGGTCCCTTTAATGGCACATGTGACACTGCTGTTACGTATACTGCATTGGTTACCAGGTTTTTTTGGGAGGGTCTAATTCAAGGTGTTGGTTGTTAGGTTTAAAGCCCTTTATAGCATGATTCCAGGGTATTTGAGGAGCCATTTCATCCCGATGGGATTAGACCACGCTGCTTGCTCTAGTAGGAGCCCATTTTGGATCCCCTCTGCCAAAGAATTTCAACTGGCAGAGTTCAGGAGAAGGGCCCTTTCTGCTGTGACTCCTGGTCTCTGAAATATTCTCCTGCTGGAGGCGAGGTCTACTCCAACACTCCTGGCCTTTGGGAAGGGCCTGAAAACTTGGACTCTCCCAAAGGAGCGTGCTATGTTGAGGGTGGCTGATGGGATAGAAAAGATCCCCAACCCCAGGTCACCCATCATCTTGGCTGTCAACTTTCCCATTTAATCCTCCAAATTTTAATTGCTTTGTATTATCTTTCCTTTTACTTTGTATTGTTGTTGTGAGCTTTTGAGAGTTGCAGTGTGATGGGTGGCATAAAAATTTAATAAATAAAATGCAGAAAACATTTCATACATCCACTCTTTTTTTTTACAGAAAAAGTCTTTAGAGTCCATAAACTCTAGGCTTCAGCTGGTTATGAAAAGTGGTAAATATGTTCTTGGATATAAACAAACACTGAAAATGATTCGGCAGGGCAAAGCCAAGTTGGTTATCTTAGCCAATAACTGTCCTGCTTTGAGGTAAGTGTGCATTTTTTGAACAGTTGAATAGTTGCTTTCTTACAGTATTTAATGAAAATGTCTTACCATCAAATGCAAAAAAATCTACTTGACATGTAGTTACTTTTGGCTTTTGTATATGGCTTTCAAATATATTAGTCAACCAGGCACTGAATATCATTTTATTTTTTGCTGAAATTAGATTTCAGCAATGAAGGGAGATTGGATGAGACATTCCAACATTAATTTTATGATCTTATAGGTTATTAACTTTATTTTTTTTTAAATCAGGAAGACCTGATTTTTTAAATCAGGAAGACCTCACTTATATGTGATAAGGTAATGTGAAAATAAAAGTTCTGAGTAGATATAATAGAAGAAAACTATGATAACCTTTATAGGTTGATATGCTCATGGGAAATGTATTATACTGGTTTATTAGAATTGATAAAGTTCTGCTTGCATATAGCAATTGTATTAAGAATATATAATATATAAAGTCTATGAGATTTTATTTTGAAAAATATTGCAAATATTGCCAGCTTCAGTTACCCATGGTCTTTGGCTAATAGCCAGGAGACACTCAAATTATTCCTCAAATCTAAGTTCTAAGCTATATTGCAGGTTAAAAAAAATCTAGCCTTCAAAATGCATTTGTCCCATAAAAATTAATGTAGTGTAAATTGAGATTGAATAGTTGCATTGTGTATTTATTTTGTTCACTGTACAGAGTTCTCTTTGATAAACAGGTGGCTCTATGTTTTAGTAAACAAATGAAATTAATAAAAATTAGTTAATGTCTTAACAGGAGATTCAATAGAATGTGACTTAATCTGGAACAAAGCCAAATAAGTACTCTTGTTTATTTCTCTACCTTTAGAAAATCAGAAATTGAGTATTATGCGATGTTGGCCAAAACTGGTGTGCATCACTACAGTGGCAATAATATTGAACTGGGAACAGCTTGTGGGAAGTACTACAGAGTATGTACACTTGCTATAATTGACCCAGGTATGTATATTGTATTTAGTATTTCAGTGTCTGTATAAAGCTGTTATTTTAATTGGATATGCCTTTATCCTGATCTATTCACTAGGATTCTCTTATCAATTTTATTGAATTGAGAACTCTGCACTTCAATATGCTAATATAAAATCAGTAGTATTTGTAAAGCAAATATTGTATTATCTTATTTCATATGTGGTTTAAGAATTATCAAATAACGATGTGTGTATCTGTCAGGCTTTTAGTAAATATACTTATATATACGGTAATTACCGTATTTTTCACATTATAAGATGCACCTGGATTTAGAGGAGGAAAACGGGCAATGACAAAGACAGAAGAAGCGAGGTTCAGCACTGTAAAAGAACCCATATTTTTCGCTCCATAAGACGCACAGACATTTTCACTCACTTTGGCGAAGGGGAGTACATCTTATGGAGCGAAAAATACGGTACTTTGAGGCTAAATGAGTTGTTTGAATCAGTAAACACAGGTAGTGCTCAACTTACAACAGTTCATTTAGTCACCATTCAAAGTTACCGTCCCACTGAAAAAAGTGACTTATGACCACTTTTCACATTTAAAATTGTTGTAGTATCCTCATGGACTCAAAGTTTTGTCAGATGCAGTCTCCCGTTGTTATTCAATCACCTTTTGTGACATGACAAGCAAAGCTCGTGGGGAAGCCAGATTCACTTAACAACCATGTTATTAACAGCTGCATTCACTTAACTGTTGCAAGAAAGATGGTAAAGTGGGGCAAAACTCTTAAGTGATTATAAAATAAAATAAAAACAAAATAAGAGGCAGTCTTAAAGATAGTGTGCCTCAAAGTATACCTGGCATCTCTTCAATTGTTTCCTAAAAATGAGAACCTGGGACAAGTCAAACGACTCTAGGGAGAGAGGTCCATAACTAAGGCTTTTTCACTGGGAAAGGTCAACTTCTGGCTGTTGCCCCATGAACAGTTGATGGAAATACCATTAGATTCCCTACTGATTTTCTTGGGAACGTGATAGTTTGTTACTTAAACTTTAATATTTCAACATCTTAACATGTAAACACAAAAAAGATTGATATTGTCACTAAAATAACCTTTGTCCTGATCAGAAGAAAATCTGTTTGTCAGGAGGACATTGAAATTGATACCTGACCTGTAGGTCCAGCGGAGCAAATAATTTTAGAATTAAGCGTCTGGTAACTAATAAAGTTCATTCTTTGCTATACGGGTTCTTAAAGAAGTAATTTATCAGAGGCTAAGGATTTAAACTATGTATTGGATGTGAGAAGTTAATTTATCTTGATGCAAAGTTAAATGCGAATATTCTCGCTGTTCTGGTTTGTACAGTAATCAGAGCAGGCTAGACATTCGCTATATTACCACTTTGCACTGTGTCCTCAGGACTGGTTGGTCTCCCTAGTCCTGATTTTTACCTGCAAATTACATTAACTGATTGAACTTTGTAGTATGATCTATCATTGGGAATATATTCAGATAAGGTTATCAAGAAAATTTTTGTAATACAGTATATATACTGTACATGACAAAAGTGTTTGGAAAATTCTGATACTGAAGTATGATGTTTTTCCCAACAGGTGACTCTGATATCATTAGAAGCATGCCAGAACAAACCAGTGACAAGTAAAATTAATAAACTTTAAATTTTGTGTAATAAAACTGGCTTTAAATCTGTTGTTGGTATGAGTTTTTATAAGTCAGACACAATAAGTTATATGGAATGTTTGAGGGAAAAATCAACTAGTAATGTTCTAAATAAAATAATTTAATCAGGAGTTAAAGACCAATAGGATTAAAGAATACAGCCACGTTTGACTTAATTGAATTTTGTATTTATCTGAAAGGGAGAGATGACATTTAAAAAAATACAAATACAAACTGCACAATATCCAGATTTCTCATAAATCTGAAAGCACCTACTTCATAAATGTGCGTGTACATACGTAAGCATATTCAGATTGTACACAACATTTGAAAACCAGCAGAGGTCTTTAAACCTGGTTAATTTTGTGATTAGAAAACATCTAGAGTCACTTCGTTGTATAAATGCAGGAAGGAGGGAACCAACTAACCATCTTCTAATTAGGGCTATACAGTGTTTAACACTCCATATGAGGGAAAATTGGAGTGTGCTGAGAGATTTCCAACTGTAGAAGCTGCTACTGCTGCAGAATAGAAAAAAGTGCTAGGATAAAGATAGATAAAAGAAAATTATAAGTGTGCTTCGAAGAGAGAAAAGAGTAAACAATTAGGCTAAAATGAGGGCAAGAAGAAAAGCCTTGTTTAAATATTGTAGAAAAAGTAAAATTCAGCAAGTAAACACTTCATCATCTAAGCAACTGTTAAAATGTCAAAAATAATTCACCCTTTGCATCAGCCTTTAGTCATTTGAATCTCATTCTATTTTTATATTATATCAATAAGGGTAACTTTACTTTTCCTTATTTGGGGGAACCTCTGCACATTAACAATAAATGAGGATATAGTTAAACAAATTCATATTTTTATTTAGAGCAAGAAAGCCAGACAGAATAGCTTATGAACAACTGAAAGAAAAACAATAGATAGTGGAGAAAGATTATTGGACACAATTTATTTTTGGCATAATTCAGAGCTAAGGCACTTGATTTATTCTGAAATAGTACTATAATTCATTCTAGAATGAATTAATTTTTCCTTGTGATGGCTATCAATTCCTCCAAGATCCATTGGCCAACACTGTTAGAATACTTGTATGATACATCTGTTTGAGAATAGTTTTTAAAACTAAGGTATTCAAAATTTTGGTGTGTAATTCCAGCAATAAAATAACATTTTATACATTATATCCCATAACCCTATCCCACGTATAAATACTTAGCCATTAACATGAATGCAGGGAATGTGCCTCAAATACGCTGCTTGCTTCTTCCTAATTTCCCTATCATCGATCACTTATTAGAAAAAGTGCTGACTGTAGGAAGAATCTAAAGCGCAGAGATTATTTGCCATTACTCCAGATATTAGCATTCCTGCTACATGAGAAGCATAGGATCACCATTCTAACTTAACATTTGAATGCATCCAGTCAGCACATTATTACAATGAATAGTGAACTTTCCAGATTTTTAAATAGTAAAAATTGCCTTTTATACCAATATTTTACAATATAGAGCTGCTTAATTGAAAAAAATAGTTTTCTAAACATTTTGTAATTTTATCTTAAGTCAATGCAAAAATACAATATTACATGATACTGTAAATTACTGAAGTTATAAACTTGTGCAAAACACCTACTTACATAGCTTTGATACATTTTTGTGTGTAAATAACCAACAAATGTATATTGCTGCTAAGGCCATTTTATTAGTATCTTAATCGATTTTCCAGTGCTTCTATTCTTTTTGACATTTCTTCCAGTAATTTCAAGTTAAGGAAAACAATTCCAGACTGCTTCAATATTTAATATTGAGAATATATACACATAACGGACAAGCTTGGGAAATAATAGTTACTTATTTTAAAATGAAAAACCCTGAAATGAGTCAGTTAGCTGTGTATCTGTAATTGTATTTCCAAAAATCCACTATTGATTTAGTTCTTTGACATTTCATTTTAGCAATGGGAAGGGTGTTAACTGTGTTTCTGCTATAAATAGCTGAGAGTTAGAAATCCTTACTGAGCTACTGAAGATCAAGAAATGGCATAAGTGGAACTTAAAATTCTCTTCTGATCATAAAAGTATTCAAATAATTCTGTTATAAACTCTAATGCAATTGTTTTAACCATGGTATAAATTATGTGGGAAAGTACATTGTCGGATGAATAGTAGTATCCTGTTTGTGGTTTTTCCAAAGGCATCAAGTGAAACAGGATAAACACCCAATCTTATATTCAAATATGAAACACACACACACACAAATCAATAAAATTAGGCTTGTGGAATGAATGCTAAAGAATTATCATGATGTCACCTGTTGTAATAGTTCTTGCAAACACCGCTACTCTAGATGTCCATTTCTGTGTTGGCAGTTAAATGACTTAGTTGTACTTAGAAAATAATCACAACTGGCTTAGACTGAGGCTTCTCTCTAAGAACATAAGATCATCGCTGTGAAAAAGAAACTTGCAGACTTCTTTTGGCACCATTATTTAGGCCAGCAATTTTTGCTAATACCATGTTTCCCCGAAAATAAGCCATAGCCTGATTTTTAAGTGCACCTAATATAAGCCTTACTCAAAAAATAAACCCTATTGATTGTCACCAGCCCGAAGGAAGTATCCAATACTGGAAGCAGCAAGGATGTGGGGTCTGATGGTATTGCAGCAGCAGCAGCATCCAAATGCGCAGCACAGGTAAGTTGATTACCTGTCCAAGCAGCAGGTAGAGGCAGAGGTGGAGAGAAGGCAGGCAATCCAGATGTGCTGTTTGGGCCATGGGAAAGCTAAGAGTTGGGCTACAGCAGGCAGTCAGAAGCTCATCTTCGCTCAGCAGCAGATGGAGACAGGCATGGGGGGGGGGAAGGCAGGCATCTGGATTTCATGTTTCCCCTCCTGTGCCTCTGCCACTGCTGCTTGGACAGGTAGTCAACTCACCAGTGCTATGCAACCCCAGAGTATGCTGACCAAGGGGCTGATGGGCTGCAGCTGCTGCAGGACGTTGGTCCCTCTGCGCTCACCACCTTTTGTTTGTGTGCTGGGGGGGCAGCCAGCCAAGCTGATCACCCTGAAATTGTGTTTCTCCAAAAATAAACCCTAGTGCGTAGTTTGGAGCCCCCAAAATATAAGACCAGGTCTTATTTTGGGAGGTATTAATGTCCTTTTTACTGTTGCCAGTTCTGTTCCCGTTCAATTCTGAAAGCCAAGAGCTGGAAACAGCTGTTTATGCGTAGGAAGATTGGTGAAAATAGCTTATTCAGCCTTTTCAAAAGTTGGTAAAACATTCAAACACAATTTGATACCATAATTTGACTGTATAGACAACAATTTAGCCTTTAAAACATGAGTCTTAGCCACCTCATCTACCTTTTGAAATATTTTTATAATCAGAACAACAACTAAAATAGAATATGGAACAACTAAATACTTCAAAATTGGAAGTAAAAGTTCATGTAGAACATGAAAATTGCTGGGCCAGAAATAAAAGTTGAAATTAAAATTTTGTTGAAAAAGTTGAAATTAAAATTAAAAAGTTGTTGCTGGGAGCAACAACTTCAGATACCAGTTTGATGGATGAAAGCAGGTAAATTAAATGTCATACTATAAGTGAAAAAATATGCAAAACCTAGTTAATTAAAAAAAATCTATCTGGACATGAATTGTCATTGCAAATAGACAGAAATAGTTGAACTAGAAAGTCTTCCTATACTCAAATGTTTGAAGGGATGGTGACTGTAGCCATAAAATAGACATATACTTGGGAGAATGACTGGCTGATCCAGATCAAATATAAAACAGGGATATCACCTTGACATCAAAAATATGTATTATCAAAGCTTTTATTTTTACAATTATGACTTTAAAAGCCTGATTTTTTTTTCAGAAAAGATGGAACAAAATGCCTTTGCTTTACGGTCTCTGGAGAAAATTGTTGGGAATATCTTGGACATGTAATGTTAGGGCTATGGCTAATCTAAGGCACCAAATTTTAGGAGGTGCTAATACTGCCTCTTCCTTGAAAATCAATCTAAAAGTACAAATCTTCACATGGGTGGAAAATGGCACTATCGGTCAACATGGCCAATGGACACTATATACCTATGAGCCCACACTGCAGCAAAAATCATTGGAAAACATTCAAATGATTGGAAGAATCAACGGCAGTTGAAACTGGCCAACAGAAAATATTTTGGATAGATATTGCCAATGACAATAATGAGTTTATTTAAAGAAATAATCATCAACAATCTTAATGATACCCTTCAGGTCACATAAGGAGCCAACTGAACAACAAACTACATTATACAAACTGCCATTCTGTATTTTCAAACTGCAGCTAGAGGGGGCTTGTGCTTTAGCATCATCATAAATGTTCTTAAAGAGTGATGCATTAGCTACACTGTTCTAGTAGGCCAAATACTTATGGTACTGCAATTCATGAAGATAGCAAAACCAATCCTAACATTTAGCATTATTCATCATAATTCCCTCTATGTACTGAAACACCAACAGATTGGAACAAGAACAGAACATGAGAAAATGAGTAGTGTGCATTTGTACCTAAACCATATAAAGTTTGCCAGAGGGCACCAGATTTGGCCTGCAAAAATCTAATGAATTGCAAAGAAATAAGCTGTTTGTTGCCATCTAGTGGTCAACTGGACTCAAGCAGCCAAATTCTGCAAAAATGTTCACATAACTAAGGGAAAAGTACTGTATTATGGCTTGGCAACAGAAGTAAGCCTTCAAGACCAATTTTATCTCCACTGAAATGGGCCTGATCACTTTGATCATGCCAGGAAAAGCAGCTGGTGGTTCCATTTTTCAGAAGTTAGAGTAACCAACTTCCATTGTTAGCCCAACCCTCTGGAACAGCCTTTTATGAGAAGCATGTTTGGCTTCAATCTTAGCCATCCATCAGAACTTTCTTAAAATAACTTTTCTAGAAAACATTTTAAGATTTAAACCTACAGTAGGTGTTTTTCAAAAGCAGTTTTGTCTATTTTTTATTCTTTGCTTTTACATTTAAATTGCTGCCTTTCTGTGGGTGTGTGCCTTCAAATCATCATTGATCCCCGGCAACTGCCTGGATAAGTGCTGTTGTTTTTGCAAGATCATTGAAAATGGCTTGCTGTTGCCTTCCTAGGGCTGCGAAAGAGTCACTATGTCAACTAAAAAGATACTCGTTTAGTCTTTTTAGCTGCCAGAGAAAAGAGAGTGGGCATTCTTGAAATGCCTAGATAATCACCCCAGCAGCCCAAAGTTGTTGAATCATAGGAAGATTATTGGAGAGCATATTGGAGATGGATGTGTCCCATTGGAGGGGTCACATCCAATGGGTGGGGGAAAATGTATGACGTAGTTTAGTATCGGCTACAACCAGCTTACACCGACATGGCCACACCTAATAAATCAATTTACTTTTCTCGGGGATGCGGCAAGAGACTTTTGATTTGAATGAGGGTGGATTTTTGGAGTCCTGACAGACTAACTCAAGACCACTGAGTTGGCTTTGTGACTAAAACTCAGTCTCCTAGTTTCTAGCTTGGTACTTAATGAATATAGCAGACTAGCTCTATGAACTGCCTAAAGTTCCAATATAATTGTGATAGGTATTAATGTGATAGATAGCTAGATAACTAGAGTAAGTATGTAAGTACAGTGTTACATAGAAGACAGGCAGTAACTAGGAGTCAATACTAATGTGAAGGCACACATAATTACATTACTTATAATAAATAGCTGCCAAGGTAACTCTCACTAATTAATTTCCTTACCATGAAATAGATTAGGTTTAGGCACAAAGTGTCTTTGGACAGATAACTAGACCAGCACTTTAAAATTGATTGGCGAAGTTTGTATGCCTGTATTCAATGACAGCCCTGCTATTAGCTGATAGTTGGGCTTCTTTTGGTCACAGAATTAGTGCTATTCCAGCAAAAGCTATCTGGAATGTAACTGTCAGGTATGGGGAGAACTGCACTCTGGAGTAACAAAGATTAGACATTATCTCTCTCTCTCTCTCTTCTACCCGCCCTGCCCCTGTCTCACAATCAACTGTATTTCGCTACACGGAAATAGAAATATAATTCATTTTCAAATATATTGACTTGAAAATCTATATGAAAAATTAATAGATATACAGAAAGGATATATTGCTGAATTAGTTTCCTAAATTCAGTGGTTGCAAAATTCTGGAAATTTGTAAGATTCTCACACTTGCATAGGTCTTTCTTGTCATCTGAAGGATTTGCTTGAAAAAAAAATAGGTGGGGTGTATTTAGTTAAATAGTAAGAAGAAATATATTTTCATTACAAGAACAAAATCACTATAAAATCTATTTTGTTTTTAGTCCATTGAACTCTTTGGAAAAATGGAATTCATGGAATGGCAAAATAATTTTGGAAGTTTCTTTCTCTGTCTTTTTAATTGCTGCAGGAAAACAGAGACATCTGAGATTAAAATGAAGACTGTTCCATGCAATGCATGTATTTTAATACTGAGTTATGGTAACCACTATAATAAAAGTGCAATTGCTCAAGGTTAAGATAAGAAGACTAATTATAAACAAGAGTTTCAAATTATTAAGTGGAAACTCAATGATTTCATATTTACAAACAAAAAGCCTTTTTCTACAACATATATCCCAAGAATCCTAGGGAATCAAAGTAGATGCATAGTACAATTGTTTAATATGACATAAGATAAATTACTATAGGTATACAAAGTAATGGATGGTCTAAATGGAAATAAAATTTACCTGAAGCTTTTGTCCATAATTGCTTTTCTTTAAAAAGATATTTATGATGCACAGCAAAATTGGAACAGGAAAGAACATCTGTAATTGCTAAGGTAGATGCTTCAGGTTCTACAGAGGACAACACAGTAAGTTCAGAAGTGAGATTATATTTCATCCTCTTATTAAGTGGTTTCTTTGTATGTTTCAAAAAGAACAGCCTGTTGGCGGATATTAAGCAATATAAAGCTTTGCATGATAATTTCTGGATTAGAAATATTAATCTGGACAGAATAGAATTAGTACGTGTGGTAAATATGGTTTTTGATTGCATTTGTGCATATTGACAAAATGTGGCAAAACTGCTGCTGTTTTTACTGTTATCAGTAACTATTATAGTATATGTGGCACAGGTATCACTAAACAGGATAACCTATTCGACACCTGTATCTAATTAAGAAATTGTCAGAAGTATTATAATAAAAATGATACAACATTAGCTTTTCTTCTAGCCACAGCAGAGTGTAAAAGAATCAAACTGAATAAAAACAACATGCACACACTGATAATTTCAAACCTTCAGATATTAAATTCATTGAATGAAGCAGATTTGTTGTTTCCTGGTAATCCTTTAGATCTAGAAAAAATATTGATAAAATGAAACAAAATAGGACTTATTGCCAAATGCAGTCAGATCATGATAGTCAACTACAAACAAGACACATTATTTTACAAATGGTTCTATATAATTTTTAGTAATATATCATAATGCAATGTGTAAAAAGGGAAGGATTTTTATGGAGTTTTAAGCTGTATATGTCATTTTTGTTAAATTAACTGAAGTAAGATACTTTATGATTTAAAATAAAGTTATACACTTTTAAAGTGATAGATTAAAGAAATCTTCCTATAAATAAGGAAATCTTCTTATTGCTCTTTGTGTTTTACATATATTCCAGCAGTTACGCAGATGCACAGAAGGAATGGGCAGATTTATTTATTTATTTATTTTAGTCGTCCAAATCCAATGGACTCCCAAATTTCTATCTGTGTTAATTTTATATTGTTTCTTGTGTAGAATATCATGTGGTGCTTACTTAGTACCTTCACAGATTCTTTTCTGCAGTTTTTCAGTGATCTCTTCCATGGCTTTGAATTCCTGAGCATGAAAAATATGTTTTTCAACAGGTTCAGAAGCAATTGCTCGTAATTCTTCCTCAATCGATTTTCCTATTCCAACAGCATATATAATGATCCCTAAAAATGAAACAAGTTTAATTTCATAATACAGTTCAAGATTGAGATAAGCACTATTAATTAATAAAAAAGAATTGAATTCAAAAATTTATCTACAGACAATATATCAAAAGCAATAATAAAATGCAAGAGTTCTAATTCAGATGAAGCAAGTTTTTTTAATATCATAGAAATCAACTGGGCAAATTAATTCTGATTAAACTAAGTCCTATTATTTTCATGTACTATGATCAAAACCAAAATATAGTGTCCCTCAAATTTCTTACGAAGGTATGTCTAATTTTTTTGGGTGTAAAGTTATGTATTTATTGCCTATTATTGTTACTATGACTGCAGAATCATTGTCAGGGAAGTCTCAAATATAAATAAATTCATTTAGATTAGCATTCTATAGGCAAATGTGGCTTTGGAAACTGAAAATTTATATTGAGTCCAGTGTAAGATTTCCAAACCTTCCTTAACATCAAACATGCAGTATGCATTTCACTCCTAGAGATTCTCCAGAATCCTTCTAAAAGTGAATAAAAAAATATAGATTAAAAAAGATGCTGTATGTAACTTTTGCAGCTTTCTTTTGTATTTCTTTTATTGTTTACACTTCTAATAAATATTCATCCTACCACTTTGCTTTGCTTTAGCTGCCCATTCACAAGCATCATCTTGGGCGCGTCCATCTGTAAACACAACTGACACCCTGGGAACATTTGCTGAGACGTGCCTGGCTCCTTCTGCTTCACTGAAGCTTCTCTCAGTCATCTGTTTCAGTGCAAGCCCAGTCATGGAGCCTTTCCCCATGTATTTAACTTGTGTCACTGCTTTTTTCATATCTTTGGCTGTGTTGAATTGTTTCAGTGTGAATTCTGTGTGAACGTGGCTGGAATACTGCAACAAACCAACACGAGCAGCTTTGGGAGATATTGTAAGAGAGTCCAAAATTCCCAAGACAAATTCCTTGACAATTTCAAAATTATTTTCTCCTAGACTTTTTGATCCATCTATCACAAATACCAGATCAATTGGTCCTTCATTACATCCTGTTAAAATAAATGAACAAATGGAATAATGGAATATTGTCAGTGAAATAATCTATTTCTCCAACTTAAGAATTTATCATATTCATAACATTTAATGGAATTGCAAAGGTATTTACATAAAAAAATAAAAGTCATCAATATCAACATGTTTTTGCTAAAAAATGGCAAAACATCAAAACAAGTTCTTGTTTTTTAATTTCTGAAATGAGGACCTGATCAGTGGAGGAAAAAATTGGTCAAGCTGAATGAAAAACCTTTCCTCATTTATAGTTGCAACAGGAAAAACATGCTCAAGCAGTGTTTTATTCATTTATTAATCAAATGTACATATCTTGCAAAAAAAATAATTCTGGGAAGTGTGCACAACACTTTTTTCAACCATATCATTACAATATTGCTTTACCTGAAACATCTGAAGTTCTCAAATCACTCTGTCAATCAGGTGAACCCATGCCAATGATTACTTTAGGGTGTGGCAAGTACAGCTCCTCCCTCTGGTCAACTTCCAGAATCATTCTGCTTTGGACAGTGAGAAAATCTGGCTCTTTCAAGCCAGGCTCTCTTCTTATATCTGCCATATATAGGAACCAATTCAGCTCAGAGACATGGCTTTGAAAGAGGGTTCAATTCAAGTAGCACCTAACCACTCGCGAAGGCTTATCCATAAAGTAGCAGAGAGAAATCTCTGATGCTTCATGATGCAATCCTTCTGCCACATCTCACCAATTGCTATTTGGGCTCTTTTTGAAAAAATGGGTAGTGCAAACCAATTAAATACAATAACCATAACTATGTTAACTAGTTCTAAGTTAATTGAAATTACCTTACTGTAACTTAATTCTAATTTCATTAAAATCACTTTCAGTTTCTAACTTAGTCCTAGTATTGCTTTTTCACTAGCTTCACTTATTTTTGGATTAGAGTTCTTAGAATATTACTCAAATATCAAGTGCAGTTCTTTTTCTCCTTAAAAGTTGCCCATGTTGCACTGAACTGTAGTTTAATATATCCGAATATGGTCAGGATCTCTTTTGAGAGAGACTTCCTTCCAGTAATAAAATAAATAATAATGGGAGTGATAGATATAAATTACTTACTTTTGCATGTTTTCCCATCATTCCATAATATAAATCCTTCGTGGCATTTGCAGACATATGAATCATTAGTATTAACACAGATATGTTCACACCCATGGTCAATGGACTTGCAGACATCTTTATCTGGGTACAATTAAACAGATTTCTGGTAAAAACTTTCTAAAGATATGATATACTAAAAACATTATTTTCTATAATACTTACTTCTTAGCTGTATATGCCAGCTGGATTTCAAGACAGTCAATTTCTACAAGTTTAGAACATACTGGGGAAAAAATTGTCAGATCAAAGGAAGCCATGGGAGGCTTGGAAATTTCTCAAAAATAAAATATTGAAAATATAATCGTATATCATGTTAATAGGGAAAACATGGGATTGAAATCATAGGAAATACAGAGGGATAGGAAATTTTTGACTTAGGTAAATCAAAAAAAGTCAAGCAAAGGAAATGGAAGAGGGATGTAATCACCAGGGAAACAAACCACCAAATAGCTTATATTCCTATAAAATTTTTAAAATATAAAAGAAATTTAGGCTTGCAAGTAATGCTAATGAAAAGTGGTTTGGGGTTTTTTGCTATCATCAAGTAAAAAGAAGAAAAGGGAAGCAATGCAGTCACCTGTAGAAGATGATAATATAACAGGAGATAATAACAAAGCTCAACTCTTTGCTTTGTTCTTCTCCCCAAAGAGGAACTGTTTAAATAAAGCTAAGTAGAGCAATTGACACAAAGAGAGAATAAGCAAGTGAAAGCAAATAATGAGACATTTAGGGAACACTCAACTACCGTAAATGAGATTAAATCTCCTAGACCAGATTAATATCTAACTGTCCTAGAGCAATCAGATGAAGTTATCCTGGACCCTTTTCTGTTATCTTTGAGCAATCACAGAGGTATCTAATGTCATAGAGAAAGGCAAATCTTGTTGCTTTTTTCAAAAATGGGGAAAATGTATTTGGGTAACTATAGGCAAGTTGGTTTATTACTGATACTGAACAAAACTTCTGACAGCAAATAAATAACTAAGCAGTCATTTTGTAAGCATTTAGAAGAGATAAAAATATTTTCCTCTACATTCTAAATTGACCAGAATACACTTAAAATATTGTATTATAATATTATGCATCTACAATATTGTATCAAATTCTGGGCATTACAAAGATATTGACAAACTGAAAGTATCCAGAGGTGAGCAACCAAAATGATGAAGGGCCTGGAAGGAAAAAGTTATGAATAAAGCTTGAAAACCCTGGAGTATGTTTAGCTTGGTGAAGAGAAGCCTGCAAGTAGGTATGGTAACACTCTTCAAATTCCTGAAGGGATGACATACGTAAGATGACAAGAATTGTTCAGAGTTAGCCTAGAAGACAGATAAGGGAAAAGATGGATTTAAATCCTAAGGAAATAGATTTTGATTGGACTTTAATCTTTTTGGTAAAAGTTGTTCAACCGTGAAATAGACTTCTATTCATTCCTTTTTTAGTATGATAAATTATCTTCAGAGATGCTTGCTTACTTCTGCAGGTTCTTCTATCCTTGTTTAGTATGAATCCTTCATGACATTTGCAAACATATGATTCACCATCACTGTCACAACGTTGCTCACATCTATGGTCCACCCGTTTACAAATATCTGTACCTGAAAACAATTGACAATGCAATATTTTAAATTGACAAAAATGCATGTTAAAACAAACATCTATTGGTCTGGTTCCCAGCAGCTCCTACACCATAATCCCTATTTTTATTCCTTGTCTTATTTCACAAATCTCAAAAAAGCAAAGCAAAGCAAAGCAAAGCAAAGCAAAGCAAAGCAAAGCTTTAGCCAGGTCAACATCTATTTCCTGCCAATAAGATACTATTTAATTTATATAGGGGCTATAGTTATTCAATAACTGTAGTTTTATTATGAATGACAGGCCACACTGACATTCATAGTCAACATATTTCCATACCAGACAGGCTAAGAGTTCTATCAACCTTTACAAGTATAGATATGTGCTCTTGGTCACATTCAAAATCATAATTTCCCAAGCTCTTCCCTCTGTTGAATTTAGAATTGAATCCATTTGAAATAAAGAAAGAAATTGTTCACCAAAATGTGTCATTTTACATTTTTTTTCAAGGCCTCAGAATCAACTGATTCAAATTTCCAGGTAGAAAGGAAAATCCACATGAAGAAAAGCAACAAAAACACTTGTTTTAAGAATCCTATTTATTTTTATGAAAAAATGTGAACATTTCATCCAGGAACTGGTATTAGACATTTTTGCTATTGTTAGTTAATCTTTGTTGTCTTTTGTAATATCTCTGATCAAGGTCAGGAATTCTGTGTATTTCAGGTATTTCATGTATGTATGCATAACCTCAGTTTTGCATGAAGTTTTTAAATTTCTTTCATGTTTCCTATGATTTATGGAGTCTATGGGATAGTAAACTAGTCTTTAGGGGACCAATACCATCTAGAGGTATAACTGGAACATTACTTATGCTTTTAAAACCTTCCTTTTCCTTAGTGATTGGATTTTTAAAAAGACATTCACTTTTTTAAAATAAAGTTTGATTTTGTTTATCTGCGATGTAAGTAAGTTGAAGAGCTGGTATTTCTAGTTACTTACCTTCATTTATTTCTTTCATTTTCTTATTTTTATTTTTTCACTGCCATTATATCAATATGGTATTATTAATACCATTATATTAATACATACATTGGGCATAGGGATAGGGTGCCAAATATGGCAATCAGAAGATTTTGTAGATGGAAGCAGTAGTTATTATCAAGCAGCTACAAAGAACAGAGTAGGAGGTGGGACAAGGATGAGTATTCTCAGTGGTATTCTGGGAGAGTATGTTTGAAACTTTCAGACTTTTACTGTGCAAGTTCAGCCATGCTACAAGTTTATTAATTTATTTTGTGCAATATTTGTTTAAGGGCAAAAAGATACAAAAGCAATTCAATTAAAATCAAGCTTACGTTTGCAGGCTTTCCCATCACTCTGAAGTACATATCCTTCAATGCATTGGCAAATATAAGATGCTCCTGTGTTCACACATAAATGTTCGCAGCCATGGTCATTCAGCAAACAATAATCTGCCCCTGAGGACCAGTTTAAGAATAATTCATTTATTTATTTATTTATTTAGGTATAACACTCTATAATATGATGTATAAAAATTGGTTGGGTTTAATTGTCCCTATTTGTTTTGTGAACAAACTGACTGGGGTGGGAATGGGAGTTGGGAGAGTGGTATTTCTTTACTGTAGTCACAAACAGTCCTGGTTTATTTGGGGCTAAAGTAATTGTCCTGTGAACCATTTGCTCTTAAATTGAAGGTTTATTTATCCTTTCCTGGTTTAAATAAAGAGACAGATTCCTAGAGAAGATAAAAGAAAACACATGTATTCTGTAGCAAATCTGTTTTCTTTTAATTTCACCTGTGCCCAAAACCAGGTTAAAAAACAGGCAAGCAGTGTTTCTTTTAAACTACTCCATCATTGGAGGTGAGCCCACTAGATATGAGAGTGCCTGTCCTAATATTATGTTACCATGATGAGTGATGGACTGGATCTCTACCCCATCCCTAAGGAGGTATCCTTAAGGGGGGTATATAATTTTAAAAAGATATAAAGAAATTAAGGAACAAGAGGAAGAAATTGAAGAAAAGATAAATGGAATAAAGATTGAATAATATTTTAAATCCTTATTCTGATTTATTATATGAAGTATACTATATTATATGTCGGTGCCAAACCCTGTCTGAGGACTGACATATAGACCTTGGCATATCTTGTATTTTTGGAAAAACTAGCTTTAAGAAATCTTTAACAGAGAAATGGATTGTTTTGATAATCAATTGTTTGATGAATCCATGAAACAATGGTATCTTTAACAAACTGAAATGTTTCTCAATGAGTAGTAAACATATGGAGTCATTGGTACTCTGAATATGGTTGTTTGCTTGCAGACAATTCATTAGGTGATTAAGTAAAATCACCAGTGCTGGTGAGTGTGGCATTTGCTCCCAGTATATGTTTACTTAGCTTGCCCTCCCATTGTTGGGGGTGTGGTTTTCACCTTGGTAGAACCTTGATTAGCATACTCCTTTGTGCTTTTTTATCTGACCTTAATCCTTGCTTATCTAGATAGTGGCAGCTGGTGAGGATGTGTTTAGCTGTGCGTATTTCGTATGGATTTAGTATATCAGTATATCACTTGAGTTGCATATACTTAAACTTCCACAAGTGGCAACAT
This sequence comes from Laticauda laticaudata, assembly GCA_004320025.1. Taxonomy (NCBI): domain Eukaryota; kingdom Metazoa; phylum Chordata; class Lepidosauria; order Squamata; family Elapidae; genus Laticauda; species Laticauda laticaudata. The sequence continues at coordinate 46,615 of BHFT01057217.1, forward strand.
TTACTGACACCTGTGACAAGGCCTTCTTACAATAATTCAAAAAAGAATAATAATACCTTATCTTTGTTTTGAAATACACTCTTCCTCTTTTTTATTTCTATTTGTTTTCTTCTTTACTTCTTTCTATGAAATTTACTGATGTGTTTTCTTAATGGAATCACATTTGTGGAAAATATCTCTCCCTATATCTCAGTTCTATTACATTTCTGAGTAGTTTGCCAATGCTTCCTTGACCATTTAATCAAATCACTCCTAAATAATGTGAAAGTCTACTTGAATAAAGCTTTGCTAGAAATTATGGAAAATAGTCCAAGCATTATTTTGTTTAATTTTATAGAATATCTCAGGGAAGAAACTTACGTGAACAAGTTTTCAGATCCTCATTAATGATGAATCCTTCAGAGCACTGGCAAACGTAGGATTCTCTGGTATTTAGACAGAGTTGTTCACACCCATGATTGAACTCAGCACAGTGATCTATTCCTAAATTGTTGTGTTGAGCAGTAAAAGAGAAAACATTTGAATTTTCAAGCTATAAAATATCCAGATATTAAAACTTCAGAAACAGAATCAGATACAAAATAGTTTTTTTTTAAATTTTCATTTCTGCAGGTAGAAGCATCTGTCACAAATGAAAAAACTCTCTTCCCAGTAATTTATAAAATTGCAAACCAAGAGAGTTTTATGTATCAGAGATATCCCAAAAAATTAAATGTAGACACCCATAAATAACAAAAAAGTTGTAGGCTTTCTCACTATTTTGGCCACCATCTATTTTTGAAAAATAAAGATAAGGTAACCAAACATTAATTTGTTCTTCTTTTTGGGGTTTTACAGTAAATCTACCGTGTTTCTCACAAAATAAGGCCGGGCCTTATTTTTTTTTGACCCCTGAAAAAACGGCCAGGCTGTCTTTTCGGGGGTGACTTAATTTTCTCCCCCACCTAGAGCGGCCCATACGCACGTACCTCGCTGCGAGACTACTTCTATCAGCCAACGAAAGCTCCCCGAAGGCAGAATCCTCAGCTGCTTCAGGGCGTGGCGTGGCTGTTTGTGTCCCCTCACCTTTAGGCACTCTCTTTCGGGTGATGGAAGCTCCCCAAATGCAGTCACCAGCCACTTTGATTGGCCGGTGCGAGTGCACATACACACACACTCCCCTCGCCACGAGGCCGCTTCTTTCGGCAGACGAAAGCTCCCTTGAAGGCAGAGTCCCCAGCCGCTTCGGGGCGAGGCGTGGCTGCCCATGTCCCCTTGTCTTTACGCAGTCTCTTTCAGGCGATGGAAGCTCCCCAAACACAGTCACCAGCCACTTCAATCGGCCAGTAGAAGCAGCCTCAGGGTGAGTGCACACACACACACACACACACACACACACACACTCCCCTCCATGAGGCCGCTTGTACTCGGCAGACAAAAGCTCCCTTGAGGCAGAATCCCCACTGCTTCAGGGCAAGGCAGGGCTGCTCGTGTCCCCTCGCCTTTAGGCAGTCTTTCGGGCGATGGAAGCTCCCCATGCAGTCACAAAGCCACTTCAATTGGCCGCAGGAGCGGCCCCGGGGTGAACACACACATACAGTTCCTTCACTCTGAGGCGCTCTACGCCACTTTGGGAAGCTTCCATCACAAAAAGACTGCCTAAAGACGAGGGACATGGCACACAACTCACCCCGAAGCAGCTGGGGACTCTGCCTTCAAGAGAGCTTTCGTCTGCCGAACGAAGCAGCCTCACGGCGAGGGAGTGAGTGAATGTGTGTGGTCGCTGCACGCTCGGAGTCGCCCGAGCTGCTTCTACCAGCCGATTTAAGTGGCTGGTGACTGCATTTGGGAGCTTCCACTCGCCCAAAGACCACTGTTAAAGGTGAGGGGAATGGGCAGCCCACGCCTCGCCTGAACGCGTGGGGATTCTGCCTTTGGGGAGCTTCTATTGGCTATTGGGTCTTCTAGCCTAGGCTACCTGCAGGGCACTCCTAAGGCAAGTTTTTCTCCCATCCCCTCACCCTTCCCACGCCATTTCTCTTCACCTCGTGTCGTTCTAAACGAACGATGTGAGAAATGGCGGGGAAATGCATGATTTAAATTAGCCTAAATTTTGGGGGCGGGGCTTAATTTCACCTCATGCCTAGAAATCATGCTGGGCCTTCCTATTGGTGGAGGCCGTATTGTTGGAGAAACATGATATTATTTGTGGAATAAGCAAACTTATTAAGTCACTTAAAAAGATAACTTAAAAGGCACAATATTGTGATAGCCAACATATTCCTAGGGGACACTGTTCATATGAAAATTAATTCTGATATGCTAATTTACTGCTTCAAATAATCTAACTTCTGCATGTTTTGCCATCACGGTTTAGAATGTATCCAGTTTGACATTTGCACATATATGATTCTTCAGTGCTAACACATTCATGCTGGCAGCCATGTTTACCTAAACTGCAGATATTTATTCCTATGAAAAGAGAAAACTAATAAGCATGTCAGCTGGAAAACTGTAATTTTTAAAACATTGATTAATAATCAGCATATATAGCTATTAAAACCTTCACCTTTCATTTACCTTTTCATTTCCCAGAAAGCAAAAGTGAAATTAAAAATTACCTGAGGCTCTTGAAGGCAGTTGTGTTTGTGCAAGAAGGAGCATCAAGAGGACAAGAGTTTCCAAAACTTTGGGGACTGGTATTTAAATTTGAGGATGGGCTTTCAAATTGAGTTTTACTGAGGTTGGGAGGCCTGGCACTGTACAGTGAATTTGAGTAATTGCAGAGACTCACAGCTAGTGAGTCTATTGGTATGATGACAGCCCTGCTTCAGGCCTTTAGTGGCCACAACTGCTTTTTAATTGTTCCAAATGCCTTGGCTTGGGAAATTCATTGCTCTAATCTACCTTGGATAAGCCCAGGGGTGGGATTCAAATCTTTTAACAACTGGTTCTATGGGCATGGCTTAGTTGGTGGGCGTGGCCAACTCAATATCACTCACATTGAGGCACGCATCTCCTCGCCTGGCCTCTCATGACTGTAGGAATGTTGCAACAGTCGTAAGTGTGAAAAAAGGTCATAAGTCACTTTTTTCAGTGCCATTGTAACTTTGAATGGTCACTCCACACAAGCAAAGTACCAGCAAAGGAGGGGGAAAAAAACTCCAGAGAAGTTCCAGAGACAGGAAGTCTAGTCCTGCCAAGAATGTAATAAGGGTTAATGGAGAGGCAGTTTCTGTAAGCAACATCAGAATGTTTTCTTCTTGCCTTCCTTACAGGATTAGGCCAGTAATTTCTTCTAACAACCGGTTCTCCAAACTGCTTAGAATATTAATAACTGGTTCTAGCGAATAGGTGCGAACTGGTAGAATCCCACCCCTGGATAAGCCTATGTTGGATTTAGTACAAAAACATGATAGCAGTTACCTTGTTTTTTTGTTTACATAAGGCATTAGAACAGTGGAGGTTTTTTGAAAAATTAAGATAGTTATGAAAATGTTTGGGTATAAAATATTAGACAGATTATCTGCTTCTAGTGTCAATTCAACACTGAAACAATTTTTAATTTGGAAAGCTTTTATATGGTACAGAAAAGGGTAGGCATTTTTTTTATCTATTGAGAGCACTTTCTCAGGAGTAATCTGTTTCAAGCAACATTTAAATGATGAACAAGTCTATAGCAAATAATAAGTGGGACTTAATCTTTCTAAGACTTTCTTCCTCGTATCCTTGTTTTTATCTCATTTCAGTTCTTTTTGATACTCAATTCTGTCCCTCTAAAAAGCAAATAGGCAGAAAATGAATAGTTAATTTTTCTGAGAGCTTTAATTGCTTATGAAATTAGCCTGAGCATTACAGATAGTCTTAAGACCCCAGTTCCCACCACCCTGCTATAGTTTTCAGACTTAAATATAAGTCTGTGACATTTCTGGTAATCTGCTTTATTGACATGGTGTTGCATCAGTTTCCTATTTAAGAAATGTAAAATCTGTTCTCATCATCCAAGCCTTGGCTATCACATTTATTTTTCCCCTAAAAAGTGTTTAGATTTTGGATTGGATAAAACTCCAAGAAAAATGGGAATTGTTCCCTAGGAAGACTTTTTATGTATATGTTGTACTCTAATTGATACACAGCTTTTGATAAAATAAAAAAGTATATACACAAGTACTTGAATAAATAAATATTGTCTATACATATGAATGACTATTTGAACTGAGCATTATAAAGAAATATAGGAAGGATGAAGTTTCATAGCATGTTCTAAAGTTATATTTGAAATTATATGTTATGACAGCAATATTGATAAATAAAAGCAGATGAACTTACTATACACTTTTAGGGCAACATACTTTTGCAAGTTCTCTTATCCGGATTAAGAGTAAATCCTTGCTTGCATTGGCAAAAATAGGATTCATCTGTATTGACACATTCCTGCTGACAGCCATGATTTTTCAAAGCACAATGGTCTGGTCCTGGAGATTGAGAGTAAACTCTTAGATGAACAATTATGGAAAGTACCAAATATATAGAATGGAATGAAGATTAGCATCTTAGTTTTAGTGAGCACTTTTTATCTTTGGAGATTTGGAGATAAAACATTTTCTTCATATAAAAATTACATAATATAAAATTTGCAGGCATTCCTAACACAGGAATGTGCTGATTCATTCTCACCCACCCCGGCCACATACTCCAACCATCAGGGGTGGGATTCAAAATTTTTAACTGGTTCTGTGGGCATGGCTTAGTTTGTGGGCGTGGCTTGGTGGTCATGTGACTGGGTGGGCATGGCTTGGTGGTTATGTTATTGGCTGGGTGTGGCCAACTAAATATCACTCACGTCAAGGCACGCATCTCCTCTCCTGGCCTCTCATGACTGTGGGGATGCTGCAACAGTCATAAGTGTGAAAAATGGTCATAAGCCACTGTTTTCAGTGCCATTGTAACTTTGAATGATCACTCCACACAAGAAAAGTACCAGAAAGGAGGGGAAAAAAAACTCCAGAGAAGTTCCTGAGACAGGAAGTCTAGTCCGGCCAAGAACATAATAAGGGTTAACGGAGAGGCAGTTTCTGTAAGCAACACCAGAATATTTCCTTCCTGCCTTCCTTACAGGATTAGGCTTATAATTTCTTCTAACAACCGGTTCTCCGAACTACTTAGAATGTTAACAACCGGTTCTAGTGAATAGGAGCGAACTGGTAGAATCCCACCCCTGCCAACCATGCCTCAACATTTTTAAGGGGTATCTTATTCAAAAACTGACCCTTCAGCATTTTATGGTGTATTGATTACATTGTAAAGTAATGTAGATATGGGCTTATGGATTTACTGCATGTCATCTCATTGACCATCACTCTGTCTGCTCTTTGTCTCAGAAATATTGAGTCAAAACGTTTTGTCTTTTCCTCAAAGCAACATACGCTCTTTGAATCTCGTTCTGATAAGATGTTGCTAGTTGACACTAGTTTTTTTCTATTCCTATATTTTTTTCTGTTATTAAGTCTCCTTTTTATTACATGTATAAAACTTCTTTAATATTTGTTCAGGTTAAATTTTCATTCTCAGAAACATGCACTCACAACTTCAACCCCGAACTAAAATGGCTGTTTCCCTCTTTTCCTGACACACATTTCACTGTATGAATAATCTCCACACCTCAATAACAAGTCTGGAGTTTAATGTTCTGAGTTGGGGATCTTCCAAGGTCTTATTAGTTGCTTAGGTCCCCCTATTGGCATTCCTGTGTCCTTCCAGTTGCTGGCACTGCCCTCATAGCCTCTCAGGACTCTAAGATTATCAATTTCCTGACACTCAGGTGTATCCTCCAGGGGTTTATCCTGAGGAGTACGCTCCTTAGTGTCAGAACTCAATCTTTGTTCTCTTGATGAGCATTGCTCTGTACATCTATTTTGGACACCTGATATTTTTTTTGTTGCTAAATCAACAATGAATTAGAATTTACTCTGCAAAAAGTATTTCCGAGGATAGGGTACCTGAAATGCTTTTTGTTAGAGATGTTATGGGATGAATTTTCTGCATGCTGACTAATCTCCTTGCTTTGTATGCAAGATGGTACATATAACATTTTTGTCAGAATGGTCAAACAAATGCCAACTTCAAATCTAAACAAACAAATGCTGTGTCTTAGGTCTTGCATATTGGCAAAAAAAATCAAAAAAATAAATGCAAGCTGAATAGTCAAGACCTTGTTGATGACCTCAATTATGTCAAGGACTTTGGAGTACTCATCTCTAATGATCTGCTAGAGCCCACTGTAACTACATAGCCAAAAAATGCATTAAGAGTTGTTAACTGATCCTGCGTAGCTTTTTCTCTAGTAATATCACACTACTAACTACAGCATATAAAACATTTGCTTGATCAATACTTGAATACAGCTCATCAGTCTGGAATCTGCATTACATATCTTATATTAATACAGTTGAGAAAATTCAGAAATATTTCACAAGAAGAGTTCTCCACTCCTCTACTCACTGCAAAATACCTTATGCCACCAGACTTTAAATTCTAGACCTAGAAAATCTAGAACTATGCCGCCTTCGGTCCAATCTAAGTATAGCGCATAAAATTATCTACTGTAATGTTCTACCTGTTGATGAATACTTCAGCTTCAAGCACAACAGTACAAGAGCACACAATAGATAAAAACTCAAGGTAAACTGCACCAAACTTGATCGCAGGAAATACGACCTCAGCAACAGAGTGATCAGTGTCTGGAACTGACCCTGACTCTGTGGTTTCTTCCCCAAACTCCCAAAACTGTAACCTTAGACTGTCTATTATTGACCTCACCCCTTTCCTAAGAGGTCTGTAGGGGGCGTGCATAAACACACCAACATGCCACTGTCCCTGTCCTATTGTTTCTTTTTATTCATATCCATTTCATGTGTACATAACCATGTTTATACTTATACCTGTTATCTAATACTTGCTTAACAAATAAATAAATAAATAAATAAAATAAAAACTTTTGATGTATTAAATAGCAGAATTGAGATGTGGATAACTTACGTTTGCAAGTTTTTTTATCTGGATTTAGAACAAACCCATTATGGCACTGACAATAATAAGAATCTTCAGTATTGATACACTCATGTTGACAGCCTTGGTTATTCACAGCACAATAGTCCTCAACTGAAGCACAAGAAAAATCAAATTTAAGACAGGTTGCTTTGATACAGAACATTAAATTGAATATATAATATTGATAGTACATTGATACCTATTGTTGACATACCAGCCGAGTTCTATATAAATTTCAGTGGCATAATAAAAAAGCATAGTTTATTTATAAATGTGTCCATATTCCTATATTATTGTCATTATTAAGAGTTGAAACAGCCTATTTCCAAAACATACTCAGGTAAATGCAACTCTTCAACTAAAAGTACAATCTTATACATGTTACCAATCTACAATGGATTGTTTTAAATCAGATGCTGTAACTACAATAACACTAAGTGTATGTTTGAAGTCCGTACAGTCCAACAAGTTTACTTCTGTTAAACAGATACATGCAACAAGAAAAAAAATGGAGCCATAAATAAGCTCACTACTGGAAGTCTATAAAGTCTGAACTTTGATTTAAAATAATCTTATTGCAATTAATGGAACTGAACTTACTCATTCTTAACAAATCAGAATATGACACTACAGAAAAAATAGTAAGTATTAAAGTTCCCCACATCATTTCACAAAACAATGTTCAGCACAGTGTGGTGACTTAACTGGTTAAAACACTGCAAGCCTGCATTCGAAATTTGAGTGCTGCTGTGCTCAGCTCTTGCCCACTTAGCAGTTCAAAAGCATAACCATGAATAGATAAATAGGCACAAATTTAGACAGGGCTATAAAGCATTGTAAAGCAGTATATAAGTTTAAGTGCTATTACTATTAAGAGCCATGATGACACAGTGGTTAGAATGCAGTACTGCAGGCTACTTCTGCTGCAGCCAGCTGCCTGTAATTTGGCAGATCGAATCTCACCAGGCTCAAAGTTGACTCAGCCTTCCATCCTTCCGAGGTGGGTAAAATGAGGACCCAGATTGTTGGGGGCTATATGCTGACTCTGTAACCACTTAGAGAGGGCTGTAGAAAACACTGTGAAATGGTATATAAGTCTAAGTGCTATTACTATTGCTATTGCTATCCACTGAGTTCCAATCAGTCACCCTGACTCTATCCCAAATTAAGGGATTACAAGGTCAGAAAAAGGGAAGGTTTTTTTTCCCCTTCCCAATAAATATGTGTATGTATCATATTATATGTGCATATATGCTTATATGTATTGTATCTGCCTCTTAAAAGGAGCAGGGTGGGACAAAAACGTATTAATTGAATGAATAAGTACAGAAACACAAAAGGATACATGATTACATTCCATTCTCTCTCTCCTCCTACAACTCTCTTTCCAGAAACAGCAGAAAAGAACAATAAGAAAATGAGACAAAAGCAAGATAAAGCTGTGCTGGGAAAAGCAGAGGGAAAAAAAGGAAGAACAAAGAGTATATGGGGAAGAGGTAGGATTGGCATATCTCCATTATTTTAGCTTCCTATTTTGATTCCTAGTATCATCTCTTCCAAAAAAAATATTCATTGCAGAAGTTAAACGATCATAAGGAAAGCATGCATCTTTGTATCATTCTTTTTTGGCCTCTGAACTATGCTATTCCATTTTAACTTATTCTGAAATTGATGAAACATTCAATGACATTCATATAAACCTTTTATATAATACAAAGAACCTATTATGATAGAGCAATAAGTCAACATTTTCGCCAGAAACTTTGAATGCAGCAAATAATTCAAATGATACGGATTATATTGGAGGATAAGGATTATATTGGAGCAATAACAGAAATCATCAGCTACTTTGTGAATTAATGCAATTGAAAACAAATACATACTGAAACAATTCTTCCCATCTTCTTCAAGTTCATAGCCATCATAGCATTGGCAGACATAGGATCCAGGTGTATTTACACATATGTGCTCACATTCATGCTTTTCAGTCTCACAAAGATCCTGGACTAGAAATGTTATAAAAATTATAAAATATTATTATATGAAGCAAGAAATGGTAGTTATTTGCATTCTGTTTTGGCATTCAGATAGCCAGGAGAGTTTGAGAAAGTATAATTAAAGAATAAGAAACATATAATAATAGTATATAAAAAATCTTTTCGCTTCTGGATTAAATTAGAGCGATAACATTTTATTCAAGAAATGAAACACTGGACATAAACATGTTTTTGTATGTTTTGTTGTACAGAATCCTTTTATGTCTGCTGGCATACCCTTTGAGAATTTCTGTCCATCTGCAACAAATATAATCAGATAATCAGCTGGTTTAAAGCCAAAGTCTTTGTATAAGTTTTTGCTCCATAGCAAGAACTTGGAGTTGTCATTATTATTTATATCTAGAATTACATTGTATAGGCTACTACGAACACTGATCACAAAACTTGATAGCACTTTAGATTTAATTCTCAATTGCTCTGACAAAGCAGTGTCACAGTAGCAATTGTTTTTGTCTTCTGCCTCTACAGGAATGGCTGATTAGTTAAGTTTATGTAGAGTTGGCTCTTCAATTGGAAAAAACCTGAAAACAACTTCATTACAAGACTGCATATCACAATTGCACTTTGGTCAACTGACAGAGGTACAGAATACAAATACAGCGCAAACATGCAACTACAAAGATTAAGCAAAGGAATTGGAAAAAATCCACTTTAACAAAACAAGGTTACCTAAACATGAAGGTTGCTCCTGCCTTGAAAGTGAAAGGGAAGAAGGGAAGAAAAGGGAAGGGAAGAAACTGGAAAGAAAAGAGTTTCAAAATACAGATATTATCAGAAACTGGGATTGGGTTATTTTTTAAACTGAATGGCAGAACCAATATTGTTTAAAATATTGAATGTTCATTATAAAGCAAAACAAAATTATAAAATGCTTAAAGCAAAGATGAATAAAAATTGAATAACATTCTTAGACTTTACTGCTTCAATTGTCAGTCAGCTGCAAAGCCATCTCTAATAATATTCACTAGGTAAGGATAAGCTTCAGAACATTACTGTTAGAAGAAACTGCAACACTGTATTATCGATATTTAACATACTGTTCTGTATATAGTTTTATTTATTTACTGCTTTATACTATACAAATCTACTAAACAAGAAGCCCTACTGAGTTTGGATTTCGTCATAGATAACTGGATTGCAGCCTCAGTTTTCAGAATAAGTATAGTTTAACTGGATCCAAGAATGGTGAGAGGAAAGAAAACAGCTGTAGTGCTGTTTTACAAATGCATGTATAGTTATTTAAACTATAAATTTATAGTTCAGATATATTTATATTTTATATACAATTATCAATGATAGATATTATGTGAAGTTTAGAATTATATAACAAAACAAATGTGAAATTTAGAGTCTAAATTCAAAAGTTTTCTTCAGGTATTATTTTGAAAACAATAAATGCTGAAAGGAGCATGAAAATTGGGGAAGAAAGAGAAAAAGAACTGAGTTAAACATTTGCTTACAAAAAAAACTTAATTCAAGACATAACATAAATCTTGCACAATGCTCTAGAATTCACACTGGAGAAAGAATACTGATCTTAAAGCCTCTCTAACACATACTACAACATTTCTGCCAAGCAGTCAGTGATGTGGAACAAGAAAAAAGACATGAGATGTATTTTATCAGACATTACTGAAGGAGAACCTTGATGGTTATATCGATTATATACTTAATACGTTTCTGCAATATGTAATTCTGCCCTGTGAAATTTTGTCAACACTTTCAACTTTTAGTACACACAACAAATATATAAATCTATTGTAATTTCTAAGGTAGGTAATAAAGATTTTCTACCTATAAAAATATATGTAAGAATATGTGTATAAGTAGGGAAATCTGTGACTCATCCATTGTTGCTGAATGTCAATTCTCATTAGTCCCAATCCATAGTAATAATGAAGACTGTAGTTGTTCAGCAACATTTCAAGGGCCACAGAATGCCCAACTTTCCATGTTCATCTGTGTTAAATTCTTTGTCAAAGTAGACATCATATGGTACTGCTCCATGAAGATTATAAAACTGATTAGGAGAAAAAATAGAATATTTTCTGAACAGAACAGAAAATATTCATGTTGTTCAAAATCACAGATGGAATCTAATAATTGAAAGCATATATATTGTAAAAAGGGAAAATGTGTGTGAACATTGAGGTTAACAACTTTTATAGTGTGTATATTATATATGACTAGGTATATTTGCACACCTCTAATCTGCAAGGGATGCAGTCCTTAGGTGAAAATGTTGCATCTCCCCACCATAAATTCTATTTATAAGATAGTGAGCTATAAAAGAAGTAATACATGAAACTCACTGCTGCAGCTTCTCCGATCTGAATCCAGAATATATCCATGTTTACATTTACATAAATAAGAGCCAGGGATATTGATGCAGAAATGGTCACAATCGTGTTGAGTTATACTACACATATGCTGGACTGGGGGGGGGGGGGAANNNGGGGGGGGGGGGGGGGGGAAGCAATACATAAATTAGCACAAAAAGTGACGAAAAAATTCAATTTATGAACACTTAAGAATGTCTCCCCAAAATATCAACAGGACAGAAAATATGTATGTTAAAGTAATAAAACATGCATGAAAACTAATTTTACACTTTATTAATGTATATTGTAAGATTCATAAATCTGTACATTTTAGGCATAATAACTAAGCACTATAATTTCTTAGTGTAGCGAAACTAAGAACTGGGCTACACTTTCAGGAACACAGCAGGATTTGCTTAATTTATTAGAAATGTGCTTCCCAATTCCATGTACTTTTTAATGAAACACCCATGTATGGTTTTTATTCCATTCATGTTGACTTTTCTTCCACTATTTTCTTCCAAATCCTTTTTCTACAGGTAGTTCTCAACTTACAACCACAACTGGGACCAGAATTTCGGTCACTAAGTGATGCAGTTATAAAGTAAGATATCACCTGACTGTACCTCTTAGCAACTATAATCCATGCAATCCCCACTGCCATTATTAACTAAGGACCTTTCACAATCTAAGCAATTCCAGGCTTGGTCCCTTCCAGACCAAAGCCTCAATAATGTAAGGGATGGCTTCCTTACTTGCCTATTTCCTCCCTGCCTCTTTGTCCACCTTGTACCCTGCCTTGTGAGACAGAAAACAGCCCTCAAATCAGTATGTCTAACACAGCCTTTTAAGTATATATTTAATACCTTACCACAGATTTTAGTTTGGAACACAGAAGTCAGCGATTCAATTTGGCTGAAGTTTGCAACCAGAAAAACATGTTCTTCATAAGGTTCACTCCCAATTGATTTTAGTGTATTCATATCTACCCTTCCCACTCCAATAGCAAATATTAGGATTCCTGAATTTCGGGTTTTTGCTGCAATTTCTGCAACTGGATCCTGTGGTCTCCCATCTGTCACTATCATGATAACTCTAGGTACATTCTCCCTGAGCGGCCGAGCCCCTTCAGATTCTGAAAATGCAATATTCATTGCATATTGAATAGCTAATCCTGTCATGGTTCCAGTGGCAAGATACATCATCCTTTTCACAGCTCTCTCTACATCCTGTTTCTTCTTAAAAGTCTTCAGTGAAAATTCATTTTTGACTGTGCTGGCATATTGGATTAATCCCACTCTAGTGTTATCAGGACTAATGTCCAAAAACTGCAGGATAGTTAAGATAAATTCTTTCACTTTTTCAAAGTCATAAGGGCGAACACTGCGAGAGCTATCAATGATGAACACAAGGTCAAGACGTTTATTACTGCAAGCATTTTCTGGAATGAGAATAAAACAAGTTAAAATGTATATAATCAGTTTTATAATGCAAAACATCTTCAAAATAAAAGTGTCTAAAAAGTATAAGAAATGTTATTTCCAGGTGGAAAATATAAAAATATAAATTTTATTGTACACAAGATTTCTTCACATTGAACAATGTAAGTTAGTATTTTAAAAAATAAATCTAACTAGTGGTATCTAAAGTTAAAGCCACTGATACATATGGATTTGTTTTTAAAAGCAACATTGCACCATCATTTCTGTATTTTATGTATGTGTTGTATTTTTAAGAAGTATTAGTCACATATTTCACCTATTTACTGGAAAAAGCCTATCAAGAATTTTCCTAGCCACATCACTGAAGGAGCCAGTTACCTTCTATTTAGTGTCCATGGCCTATAGACAGCTTTCTCTTGAACAATACACAATCAAAAAAAAGGAAAGGAAACAATGCCTTAACACGATATTCCTTTGTTTCTACATTTTAATGTCTGACCTAAATCTGTCATACTTTTTCTCTCATTTTTTTTCTTAAAGTTATAATCACCATCATTGTGAATTACTGAGCATAGCAAGATAAAGGCTTTTATTATTTTAGGTTTTTCTCTTCCTGTATTGATTGGGTTGAAACTGGCATAATCGTAATTGTTTTTAAATATGTAGAAAATGACACACTTTTCATTCTTATTTCAATTTCAACAATAGATCCATTAAAACTTACTTGCTTTCAACTACAATAGCATATCAAAGGTTGTTTTTTCCTATCAAGTGTAATTAAAATGTATATTTTCCAAGTGTAATTAAAATGTATATTTTCCCGAGGTCAGCATTTCTCCTGATATATCCTATGTGTAAACTAAAAAATGAAGATATAATACATAATCTTGATGTCTATAGAGATTCTTAATCATCTAGGTCATGTTTGTAATATAGTCAGGAGACCCTTTTTTTTTAAATTCTGCACTATCCAGTTATTCTACTCTTAACTGTTGCATCTTGGTTGTCATATAACCAACTGGGCCAGTATATTTAAGACTAGCTTAATTAAGACTAGCTTAATTGTGATCTGGCTGCCTGGCAACTTGCTTTCACTTACAATATTTTTATCAAGCACTGCAATCATGTGATCACCATTTGCAATCTTCTGTCCTGGTTTCCCAAGAAGTCCATAAGGAGCCAGCAAGGAAAGTGCAAACTGTTGCATCTGCCAGTTCCCTCTCATTTTTGGAAATTGGCTGAAAGAGCTCCTTACTAAAAGGCTTCAACTCTGAAGTAAGCATGGCCTGATATCCTTCAGCAGGGAGCTTTTTCAGTCAGCTCCCAGAGATCAGGAAGCTGAAATCCAAGCAGGTTTTTCAGCCCCTCAGCAAAGAGGCAGCATAGTAAGTTATACAGCATGGAATACCTGATAGGGGGAGGTCCTCAGAGGCCTGACACAAACTACGCGCTTGGAACTGAAAATCCCTTTTGGATTTTGACAGGAAGGATTTCCATGTCCTGAATGGAGAGGCAAGTAAGGATCACAAAGTGCCTCAGGAGAGTAGAAGAGCCCCTAGGAGTCCTGGTATAGGCCATGAACCAATGTCTCTTTGTTCAGAGACTGAACATTCTGCTTGGATTTCAGCAGGGATGATTTTCAGCTCCTGAGCAAAGAGCTACTCTTAAGTAGCCTATGCCTGGTCTCCCAGGCTCTTGCCTCTTCTTGCATTCTCTATCTGTTACATTCTGCTTTTCTTCAGCTATTTTTAATTTTTCATTAAAGCACCATTTCATTTCATGTTGTGTTTTGTATGTTTGTGTGTTTGAATATTTTGTTCACTTCATCTTGTCATGAATTTCAATTTTCCACCAGATATTCACTTCAATTCAGTTTTTCTATATTTTTCTATATTTATCAAATCTAACCAATTAAATATATTATTTACCTTCTATAATTATATGAAATATATTGTTGGTTGTGATGATTTTGCTTTTCTTAGTTGTAATTGTAATTCTAATTCTACAAGAAGGAATTGCAATCAATTTATTTTTTGCTGAGTGAATATAGTTTCTTCAGTTTTGTCCAGTCAATCTTAGATTAGTTTGTTGTAACCCATCTGATGATGTCCATGCATAGTTACTCTTTAAATGGCTGGGGAAAATATTGACTATAAACACTGCATTTTCTTGGCAGGACTGTATTAAACTGCCCCCTACTTAATTTCATATATAAGGCCAACATTTCCAATTACTCTATTCTACATTACAAATTGCCACAGAATTATTAATTTCTGTCTGCATTTGTGATTGGAGCATAAATCATAAGGTTTGATTACTCCATTTCTTCTATGATTTCTTGTCTATAGTAGAAGATCTGATATGACGTGTCATCTTTCAGTTCATTTTAATTCATAATACACAGAATGACAATATACATTCTTGATATTTCCACTCTATCATCCTAACATTTCCATTACTTTGATTCATTATATAAATTATATGAATTATCACAATGATATATTACTATAAAATTAATAATATCTGCTTCATTGTTTTAGATACAACAGATCTATTATTTCACAAGGACATCTGATAGAATTTTGATCCATTTCATTTGAGGTTCACTACAAAGGATACATTAAATCTAGATTTCAAAAGGAAAAATTGGGTGAAGGAGGAAAAAATAGTGTATATGTTGTAACTTGGAGGCCAAACCTCTACTGGGAATCAAGCATTTATGATACATAAGCAATGAAAAGAAAAATTATGCATTATGTCATACAGTTAAGTTTCCAACAGAGAATTGTTATCCTAGTTTACTCCAAGATACTGTTACATATTTCAAACATAATACAATAGACAATTAATCTTACTGAGAGGAGTGTTTTCCAATATGAATACATTATTAGAAGCCCAAATGTATACATTATATACAGATGAACAAAACATTATCACAATACAACTTTTTAAATTATAAAAGCTACTTCTGGAAAGAAATTTTGATTGAAAAGGCAGTGGAGGGAATGGAGGAAATTAACTATTTTTTGCCTATTTTCCTGCTCTAAATTTTATTGTAAAACTAAGAGAAGAAAAGCTGTTTTGAAATATAAAAAAGGAAAATAACAGTAAAGAAAATGGTCACACACACATTTTTGTGAACTCAATGTCTTCTTCAAAAGTTGTTTTTATTTTAAATATTATAGGAATGTATATTGTATGTCATATATAGTTTCACCTTGTTTCCTCAAAATCCTAACTCTAATTTTATTATTTGCTATATCTTACTGATTTATTTCAAAATAAGTCACCAATTCAATAAAATATTTAACTTCCCTTTCATTTGCTATTCCTTTTTCCATTGAAATCAGTTATTCCACACACACCCCAAATCCCTATGCCTCTCATCTGCAAAGGTTAAGCAAGATCAAACTGTACACATTTCTTTGCTTTATAAACTCATGGCAACTTACCAAGAAAAGTAGCATCATTTCTTTGACTTAAAGGTACTCTTGGAAGCTGTCGCTCCCTGGCTGTAACAGGAAAAAGTCCAACCAGCAAAAGGAAATATAAAATCATTCTTTTCATTTTCAAAAATAGGAAAGAATGTAGCAATGGGTATAATCAGGGCAAAACTCTGTAACAAGATGAAGAAATTATGAACTTTTTCACCAAATCACTGATGCTGAAGAAAAAGTAAACCTTGCTTCTCATTGTCTTTTAACATATATCCCTTAAAAATATTTTAAAAAATACTTTTTACAGATATTTGGGGACTCTGATCCTTTCACATCCCATTCATATATGTGCTCATTTGATCTCATTAAGAGATCCATTCTTGAGCACTGTGTATTCTGGAGACAACACTTAATATATATCAGAAAATATACCAAAAAACATTTTTGGGCTCTTCATACATTGGGAGGCTGATTGGAATCACTGAAAAAAAGTACTCAGTATCAGGCATTAATCAGGTTTTAATATTAGATAAGGCAGCAATAAATGCCATTGTTTCCATATGAGAGGCAAAAACTTTCTGGAGAATCATGTCCTTATTCCTGCTATGAAGATTTCTAAGTGAAATAAATGATTCTACCTAAATGAGATGAGTGATACAAGGCTGTGGGAATGAGTACTGTAAATGGAAATTGTTGAACAGTGCCAAGATCCCTTGAGGATAGTCTGGCAAGATTATATGCTGGAGGATGAGGAAAGACAATTCAAAGCTATAGTTTTAAAGGACATGGCAGCAAAGGAAGAGTCCCCCCCCCCAAAAAAAATACTACCCACTCTTCATTTGGCCCCTCTCGGCTTTGAATCTCCTATATTAAAGTTTCATACGAGTTCCAATCCTGCTCCGCTTCAGCAATAATACTCCTTGCCATTCCTTTCCTCTTGAACCTTTTTTTTTTCCCCTCTTGGCATTTCCTCTCTTCTCTAAACAGGTTTGATTTAAGGTATTGCGTGGTGTGGGGACGAGACTGGCTACCGACCCAATAAAACCTTTCTCCCTTCAGTTTAGGATTCATTTCGGGGTCTGGTTTGCCGCCTCCCCTATGCCGGGGTAACTGGCCGGATTTTTTTCTGTCACAGGCGGACCTTTTCTCCAACCGCCATAAGTGCCCCTTCAGGCCAGAGGGAATCACATTTGCAGGGAAGCTAAGTCCCGAATAGGAGTTGGCGCCAAAACATCTTTTACCCTACTCTTCGCGCGCGCGCGCCTCTCTTACCTGCCGCGCCAGGTGGGTCCGGCTCCCGAGGTGAGGCGACGGCGAGTCGATATGCGGCCCGGCTGACGACGCCTGCAAAGCCGGCGGCGCAATTCCTTCCCCGTCCCATCCGAAGAGAGGCGCCGAGCCCTTGTCTATCTGCGTGAAGGGGAGGAGAGACAGCCGGAGGTCAAGCCCCGCCGCGCCGGGAGGCTCTGCGGAAGGGGAGCGCTGTTACCTCAGGGAGCTGGAAAACGGGAGTAGAAGCAACTCCAGAACTGCGCGGCCTGCTATCTCTGCCTCTTTTTTTATGTCCCGGCGGAGATATAAAAAGAATTTACAACCCATTCGAGTCCTTTTTTTTTATTTTTAGGCTTCTCGGTTTCTACTGAGGCNAGAACTGCGCGGCCTGCTATCTCTGCCTCTTTTTTTTTGTCCCGGCGGAGATATAAAAAGAATTTACAACCCATTCGAGTCCTTTTTTTTATTTTTAGGCTTCTCGGTTTCTACTGAGGCTGTCGGTTGTAATCGAAGGGACGTTTTGTCCCCTGCTCCTAGGCTACGATCCCGCGATGCTAAGCCTTCTCTTGTTTATTTACTTCGTCTTCTTCAGAAAAATAATATCCAGACTTTTCTTCAAGAGGAAACCAAGATTACTGGCAACCATGAAATACCAAGTGATATGAGATCTGTGATTCTTTTGGGGTGGGGTAGGAAGGGCAGAACTAAAGAAAAACCAGACATTAAACCAGAGATATTCGGCTGCTCTGGGGATATACCTCAGAGGAAGAAACATTTCTCAACTCAAAGCAAAGGGAGTGCAGGAATCCCCTGGATCTTGAATGGAAAGGGGAGACTGCCACCACAAAGGCCTTGCTTCTTGATCCTTATCTCCCTCCTCATATCTGAGGGACCTGGAAGAGGCTGCCAATTTGGTCAAAGAATCTAGGAAGAACATACTGAAGAAAATGATCCTTGAGATGCCAGACCTCCCAAATCTGTTATGTTTATTGAAGTTGCCTGTGTTCTATTGTTGGCAAGTACTTTGGCTATCTCAAAGGAAATATATTTATTTTAAGCGGTCAACCATTTGGAAAAAAAAAAAAAGTAAAGCCATTTCTTCATTTTTTACTTTATTTATTCAGGTGCTTATAGGGTGTGACAGTTCAGTCTCAGCCTCTTGGTGTTTTATAGCAGCACTCTTAAGGAATTTCCCTTTGGAACATATGTATAAACAACATAACCTTCTTTCAACACAATAGCTATAATCTTGAGTTGTTTCTATTTTACATTACAATTAACAGGCTTAAATCCATGCAGGATTCTTTTTTCGTTACTTTTTTCTTCCCTGCTTCCCAATCTGTTGATTAGCAAAATAGATTACTCACTTTTTCTGTCTTCATGTTGTAACTGCAGAAGATAAGAAAAATGTCACAGTCTACCCCCCTTGATCTCTGTGGTCACTGTCATTGATATCATCTCCACTTCCATTAGGAAAATACTTTCCTCTATTTTGGGCTAGGCACTACTAGAAGAAAATACTACAGGAGGCACCATTGGCCTAATGGAGCCTCTCAGACTGGATAAGTGGTCACCATTTATTTTCTTGTAGCATTTTCCAAGTGAGAACATATTATAAGAGTGATGGAAATATCTACAGATTTCCTCTTTTCTTCTTCATTTTGCTCCCTTTATCCCTAATACTGGTTTAGTTCTTACATGCTAGTTCTGAAGTGCAGTTACAGATTTTTTCTAATTTTTTTGGGCCAAGAAGGATACTTCACTGAGTTGGACAGAAGATTCCTGTCTGTAAAAACTAGACATCTAGATTCTAGAACATAAGAAATATATTTACTGTATAATTCAAAATATTTTCCTTGTCAATTATGAAACTATTACAAGATTGCTTCTTGTCTCTCAATAGACATTTAAGCATTTACACAAATGAGGATTATATTGATTTTTTCTGCTCCAACCGTTCACATGAAAAATAGTTTATTTTATTACATATATATTACATTGAAGATTTGTAACACTTGAGAGATATAACTAATTTAGTTGTTAAAACTTAAGCATTACTAGTCTTCAATGATCCTGGGTTAACGAAATAACATTTTGTTTCATTGATTTTAATACAATAGATTTAACACTAGTATCTTCATTTCCTATTTGTAACCTTGAGTTACTAATATGTTAAATATATTCCAGTTTTGAAATGGATATGTGGATTTTCACATGCATTCAGACATTAATATTAAACTAAGATTACATATGCTTGCATACAGTTCCTTGTCAGGAATGTTATAGTTCTGAACTTGATACCAATATTGTTTAGAAAATAGTCATCTTGGTATGGATATATATGTATATATAGTTTTGTGGGTACTGTAAATGGGTACATTTGTGGGTACTTTGTACAAACAGCACTTTGGTTTAGGAGCATCTTCAAAATACTATCTTGTCCTAAAAAGACAATAAATTCGAAAGCTTTAAAACATGAGCCTTTATAATGTAATGGAATATAGGTTAGAAGTTCATAAAACTTATTGTGTGAAGCATTTCTGGTTCACTGATTAAATGTTGGTGTGATTGTTTTAAGAAATATAAATTTTAAAAATGGTGATTTGTAAGTTAGATTGTCTCCTTGTGATCCTGTATTTTATCTTGTTGTTTTTTTTTAATGAAAAACAGTTCTGCTAAAGTCTAACACTTTCTAGTGAATAAATGTTAGTAATATAAATGATAATGTATTTCCTGTCTTTTCTTAACATTGTCTGTAGGAAGAGCTGTGGCTGTAACAAACAAGCTTTTTGTATTGAAGCCAACTGGTTC
This sequence comes from Laticauda laticaudata, assembly GCA_004320025.1. NCBI lineage: Eukaryota > Metazoa > Chordata > Lepidosauria > Squamata > Elapidae > Laticauda > Laticauda laticaudata. The sequence continues at coordinate 66,984 of BHFT01057217.1, forward strand.
ATAATTACTATATTCTACAATTCTTACTAGTACAATTTATCAGTAAGAAAGAAGAAAATAGTAGCAACTGCATTCATTAAATAAAAGAGAAATGGAATTTATAATATTTATAAAAATATATTAAAAAATATTGAGATTAAGGAAACTTTAAAATGGCATCAGAGTCAATGAACCAGAAGAGTTGTTACTTCCATCTTATGACCTCATTTTTTTCTCTAGGACTTTTTCTGAGTAACTGCATCTTTGAGTTTGAAGCTCATGTCATCAGTCACAGTCTTAAGTTCACTATGTCTTTTGTTAGCCTTTTTTTTCCTAAACATCAGGGTATCTATCCTCCATTTTAATATTTTCATTTGTACCTTCACTTTCTTTTTTTTAAAATACATATTATTGATTTTACAATTAAAACAGACCAACAATACATACATAAATGCAAGAGAGAAAAAGCAAAGAAGAAAAGAGGAAAAGAAAAAGAAAATACAAAGAAAAAGATAGAAAACAATTAAAAACATTTTCATCTTCCGCAGTTTGTGAGACCTCCTTTTTAATCCTTATTTTATGCCATATACACACTTAATCCTTACATATATCTGTATATCACTACTACGATTCACCTTCACTTTCAAGTATGTGTTCAACTTGACAAGATTTGAACCACCTTTATTCATATTTATTATACCATAAACAATGTCTCTATTTTTCTTACTTTTCCTTTGTTCAACACTCTATCATTTATCCTTCTTTAAATTCCAAGTTACATATGCCATGACTGTCATCACATGATAGACTTTCACTTGTATGTATTTAATAACATTATTTTTAAGAAGTGGGTACAAGTCTTGGCTGAATCAATCAGGTTCCCATGTTCCAGAACAGGCTAAAGGTTGGTTTTTGTCTGAGGAAAGTTGAGGTAGTAGTATATATCAGCTAGGAAATAATGTTTTCTTTACTTCATAGAGTAAATACATATAGGAAATAAATGGAATTAGTCCATACATACAACCCACAGCTATTTAAACGAAGGATAGAATTATACAATGAAGTAATTCAGAATAAGACTTCCCAACTTTTAATAGTCTGCCAAATATACAAATACGCATCCAAGGAAAACAACAGTTGAAATGAGAAGGTTGGGTTGGAAATAATGCCAAGAATAATCCACAGTAATGTAGATATGAACTTGTTTAATACAAGGGATAAAAATAAAGCTGTTAATTTGTTACAATACTAGGTTATAGAACATCAAAAGAATATTATGAGAGAACTAGATAATATGCCTTAAGTTGAATATCAAATTCTAGTATGTGGCAACAGCGATAGGTTTTACATTGTTCTCAACATATCTGCAGGCCAAGTTAGATACTTTATTTTTAAAAGGAGGATTTATCATATATTGCTCTGTGGATAATATGGTAAACATTTGAACTGACAATATCTTTACGGTATTAGGTCCACATTTATGACTGTGCTGCAAACTATGCAAGATAATTACAAAATAGTAGCTTTCAAAAAATGCAGTGCATACAGTGCATTATTGTGTTTAAAACATAATCATGAAGCATACTTTCCTACATAGCATTATTAAATACAGAACAGAGTTTAGAAAGGTTTTTCTTTTCCCAATCTATTGCACTATAATTGCAGGTTTCAATTACTGCTAGGTTTTTAAAGATTCTTAACTGTCTGTGAATGTACCATACGTGACCATTGGTTATAGCTAATGCTCTGCCTGCAAATTCTTTCCTCTCTCAGTCTGAGAAAAAAACAAAACAGTTGGCTTTTTAACCAAACTGATTTGTTCCCTAGCTTTGCTTTCAGGAGCAGCCACAATCTTGTGACTGGATTGGGGGTGTTCTGTTCAGAAATAAGGTGTGAGAAACCAGGTTCTAACAAACAGCTCTTTATTCAAACAGTAAAGTAACTGGTAACAGAACATTGGCTCAAGCCGCGGCAGC
>BHFT01057218.1:0-18097 GCA_004320025.1 Laticauda laticaudata
CTTGTTGGCGGTCCACGAGCCTGTTCTGCAACACTGGGTAGCGGGTGCGCATGAGATTGTGCAGGATGCAGCAAGCATTATCTTTTTCCTGGATATTCAAAGACTTGAGAACATCAGACTTTCAATACCTGTATTGTGGCATGGTAGATTTCTTTCCTTTATTGACCTTTATTTGCTTTTCAGGATAAATGAGGATTTATTTGCATGCCAGCTGGCTTAAGATCTACTCTGTACTTTTGTACTTAGCATTAAATGCAATTGGACAGATCTTAATGGGCCTTTCTATTAATTAATCCACTAAACTAGGTATTTTTCTAGGGATAAATGTCTGGTGTTGCCACAAATCCTTTAAGGTGATCGAGTAATAATATGCCACCACTGCAGTCCTTTGAGTGTATGTACTATTTGCACTCAGGTTACAATAAGACTAAATTAATGGCATTGGAAATAAGAACAAATTCTTCAGGAAAGGGGCATTGTTGTTCCCTAGTACCTTTCTTCTTTTCTTAGCTCCTTTTCTATGCATTTGGAAGTATCAAAGCTAGCCAAAATATTTCATTTCACCCTTAGGATGCATTTGAGGACTTACCTGATAATGTAGTGTTGAAAGGTTTCCAAATGCCTTTCCTTTGAGGATTCGATTTTCCTGCTGGGAGAGCTCTGGCTCAAGCATACGGACAACTGCTTGAAAGCTGGATCTTTTTATTTTTCAGGAAGGTGGGGGACAGCAAGAAGTCTGCGTTCCTGGGCTAGCTAGCTTCTTATGGTAAGTCCCTGGTTTTTTATACCATTTCTCCCTTTGTGAGTTGATTTCATGTGAATGTTTGTATTTGTGCTTAATGTTTCAAATCCTATTTGAGTTTTGTCTTTATTTCTGCCGGAGGGCAAACTCCGCAGGGTGGTTAGATTGTATTATCAGTTTTTTTCCTAATCTCTTTTAACTTTATAATGTTTTTTTCATATTTGTCTTGTGGCAATCTCCTGTCTGTCTCTTTTGTAATTTATATTTTTTTGTGTCTTTTGTCTGTTTGTTTTGCTTATTTGGTATGTCCTGTCTTTGTAAGGGTTTTCTTTTCTTATTTGTCTAGTTTTCTTTATTACTTAGGATTTTGTCTATAGGGATTTTTTAATATCTTTTATTTGATTCCTTTCCCTATGTAAGTTTGTTTTATGGCTGGCCTGATGTTCCCCTTTGGACTTTTCCTGTTTGAGTGACATTACTGTCTGCATCTTCCCTTTCCACAATAGGTACCACTGGTTTTCTTCCATGTACTTGGTGGCGATCAAGTTCCCTTCAACAGATGAATCCTAAACATTCTCTTTTTATGTGCAACACCAACTTTAGATGAAAATGGTACAGAGAAAATAAGGGGAAATTTCTCTGAAGTACTAGATAATGTGCTTCTCTTTTTCTCAAATGTCTTCTCTGCTCTGAATCTAAGAAATGCATGAACTTGCTGGTTATAATAATGCTGTTCACAATATCTTATAGTTATGAAGTGCTTTCTGATGAAGGAGGAAGAGCAGGGAAGGCCAACCCCATCTCTTATAGATATCAATACTCTTATAGATGTAGCATTCTTGTGAACATCAATTCAATAAATGATCAATACTTTGATTTATGGTTGGGCTTAGAATCTTCAGGTCTTTCTGTATCATGTAAATTTTATTGTAACATTATAGCTTTAATGAGAAACCTATAAGCTTGATGAGTTCTGATTTTACATGGGAAGAAAAGAACGTTGTTCAGTTTTGTTGTTGCTCTGTTCCACTCACTGAATCTGTGCAGTAACCAAATCTAGCACTTAATGTGGTGTTCTGTGAAAATGGCTGTGAACAAGTTATAGAAAATTAAGAAGAAAAGTTGGCAGTCACTGAAATTACACATTTAATGCATGTTTTTCTTATCCTCTTTCTTTTTTTAGCAACGATATTTATTGGGTTCCCCAAATGTTCGTGGTGTTTTACACAATTTAAATGATACACATAAATCAACTAATGATGACATTGAAAAAAAACCCCAACAACTCTAAACTATTTTGTAGATTATTATTTCACAAGTGGACTACATACCAGTAGTAACAAGTGAAGCATCATTTTGTTTACAGCAATTCTGTTTCTCCCGCTCTCTGTGAACACTGCTCTAGGAATAATCTATCCTCTAGGTATTTCCAGCTTCTTCAAGCTTAAAGAACTCATTTTCTTCTAAGATGCCAGACTATCACTTTTGTCTGAGTTTTCCTTTCTTTTCCTACTTCTTTGCTCCATCGGAGATTGTCTGCCCTGGTTAAAAAAAACAAGTTCTGATTTTGAAAATTGACACAAAGTCTGCCAGCAACTTAACTTTTGATAACTGCACTGGATTATTTACTCTATTTTTCAATTACTTAGATTTGTAAAAGTTTAGTAAAGTTCTAAGGAAGAAGTGCATGGAGAAAGGATGATGAGACACAATAATAATTAAGAGACATCATAATTATATCCAATGGCACTTAAGTGGGTTGAATTAAATTTGAAGACATTAGACAGACCTATAAGTTTCTGCTTGAGGAAGAAACACATAATTTCTCAAGGGCAACCATGGATGCATGGCATCCTGCCCCCAGCTCATGAGGAAAGCAACATTAGCCTTTTATGTATCTGCTCAGTAGAGTGCTGGCTCAGAGGGTGCTCCCTGGTTTCTTGGTAAAGTTTCACACTCTTATCAGGTTATCCCTCCATTCTGATTGGCTTTTATGCCAATCAGAAAATGTCTGCTGCAAAAATTAAATGGTGCCTTGTACAGCTTTTGGTCCTTGGATCTTGGGCTCTCTGGACCATCCTAAATGTATTGGTTCACTTTATGTTTCTAATTCATCTTCTTATCTATCTAAGTCATGTAAGTTTCAACTGATAGTGATAACATAGAGTTTTTTGAGGGAGGGAAATGGAGGATTCTCTTTGACTAGATCTACCAGGAAATTTGCGCGTGATGGCTGGGCAATTAAGATGCTGGTCTTATTGACCAGAAAATTGGCAGTTTGAAACCCAAGCACTGCGTGACAGAACAACTCCCAGTCTTGTCTCAGTTCCTGCCAACTGAGCAGATGAAAAGGATGCAAATGCAAGTAGATAAATGGGTACCACTTTAGTGGGAAGGTTATAGTGTTCTGTGCACCTTGGCATGTAGTCTTGCTGGTCACATGACCATGATAGCATCTTCAGACAATGCTGGATCCCTCGGCTAGGAAACACAAATGAGCACTGTCTCCCAGACATGACTGGAAGGAGAAATTTTGCATTTCTTTTTTTAACCAGGGGATTTAGATAATGGGGTTATGACTTTTATACTAAGTATCTTAGAGGCCGGGCATGTTACAAATATTGCAAATATTGTACTATTATAAATAGAGGTTTTTAGTTCATTGAAAAGAATCATTCTCTATTTCTTGGGCTTAGAGAGTTATAATGCTCCATTGTAAGCCACACACACACTTTTATTTGACAGTTTTTTTCCTTCCTGTGCTTTAAGTAGGCAGTAGTCTTAAGTTTGTTTCTCTCTCTGTCTGTATTTGGAGACATCTCTGCATATGATGGTTCAATCTTCCAGTGATCTTTGTCCATCTTACACCACCATATCATGGCTGTCCCAAAGGTGCTTTTTCTTGGTTTTTCAGCGGGTTCTCTGCTATCTTTACATTTTAAAAAAATTGAACCTGGTAATGAATGGAAAGGGAAAACCTTTTTCATTTGATCCTTTCTGTTTCTGTTTGTAAACTTCCTGGAGGATGGTCTCAAAATCTGGATTATTACTTTATTAAATGAGTTCATTTTTAGTCACTCAGAATTTGGCTTTTCATGTTTCCCCCTTTCTTTTATGGATTTTAAAAGTACAATAAAAGAGAAGATGCTTCATTACAGGCAGCACCACAGGAATGGTACGATCTCTAACATCTTCCTGCTGTCTTAGTGAACTTCCTTAGGGCTAAGTGGAGGTAGCTGGTGAGATAGGAGGTCTTATGAATTCTCACCAAAGAATCAGAAAGCAACTTCAAAAAAAAAGTGTGTGTGTGTGTGGGGGGGGGAAATCATGACTTGTTGTAAGAGTGGAAAACAGCTTTTAATGAAGTATAAGGAGCCATTTAATAAATCTGCTGTTGAAAAAGAAAATAGCATTTATTGTCTTTGATTTGACGATTGTGACATTTTGGGAAAACAACACAATCAGATTTGAGGATTGGAGTGGTTTCCTAAGTTCTATTCATCATAGTTCTGAAGCATAAACCCATTTCATATCACTTGGGGAGGTAGAAATTGTACCAGGATAGACTGGGTTACTAGTCTTCATGGCATCTTTAAAATTAGTTAAAGTTATTAGTTAGTTATTCGCTTGTCATGTGAAAGGTACTAAAGGGACTAAAGGTAGTCCTTGACTTACAAGACTAGTAACACCTTAGATCACTGGAGATTTTAAAGAAGAGACTAGATAATCACTTGTCTGAAATGCTATAGGTTCTCTTGCTTGAGCAGGGGGGTGGACTAAAAGAGCTCCAAGATTCTTTCCAGATTCTATTCTATTCTATTCTATTCTATTCTATTCTATTCTATTCTATTCTATTCTATTCCATTCCATTCCATTCCACTCCACTCAATTCTACATTCCCAGTCTAAGTGATTAAATGGCCATTTAGTGATCATTTAAAGTTACAATGGCAATGAAAAAGTGACTTAGGACCCTTTTTCACACTTATGACTGTTGCAGCAGTTCCATGATTACGTGAACAAAATTTGGATACCTGGCAACTGGCAACAATATTCATGATGGTTGCAGGGTCCTGGGGTCATGTGATCAAGTTTTGTGACCTTTTGACAAGCAAAGTCAATGGGGAAGTCAGATTCATTTAACAAATCTTTGACTAACTGAACAACTGTAATGATTCACTTAACCATGGTGGTAAGAAAGATTGTAAAATGGGGCAAAACTCACTTAGCCACTGTCTCACTTAATAATAGAGGTTAGGGGCTTAGTTGTGGTTGTAAGTGGAGGACTACCTGTACTTCTATTACAACAAATTTTTAAAGGAATTAAATAAAAAATCTTGGGAATTGCATAATTTGCTTCTGAATTTGTGATATAGTCATAGCAGGGGATCAGGTTGGATACTTGAGTCCAGAGTAGGGGTCATCAAACCCAAGGCCTGTGGGCTGGATTAAGCCCACAATGTGGTTGAATCAGCCTGTGAAGCTTTTCTGGAAAATGTAAGGGGCCGGCCTGTGTCATTTCAGCCCAGTCTACCCAGTCTACCCAAAAAGAGGAAATGTGCCAGCAGTTTGGGGAGTGGAGTCATGCTTGCCATGCCCACCCAGTTGGCCATATCTGCCTGCCCCCCAAGGTCAACCACAGCCCTGATGCAGCCCTCAATGAAATTGTGTTTGACACCCCAGGTCCAGAAGATGACCAACTGAATTGTGGAACATTGTGAAGTGAATGGTGCTTATGCATGGAATTTGAGGACTTGTTGAGGAGTAGTGGAAAGAGTGAGAAAGAAGGACAGAGGTTATGGCAAACCTGGAGAAAGAACTGGTAGTGCAGAATAATTGGCAGCTTAACTTGCTGGATAGTCCATAGCTGGTGAGAGGTGGCAGCCTTATTATGAGGAGGAGCTTCATCATTGGAGGCTTTAAAGAAGAGATTGGCCTGCCATTTGTCAGAAATGGTGTAAGGTCTACTGCTTGGGTGGGGAGTTGGACGAGATGACCTACAAGGTCCCTTCCAACTCTGTTAATCTGTTAGGCATATTCAGTGGTGGGATTCAAATTTTTTTTACTACCGGTTCTATGGATGTGGTTTTATGGGCATGGCAGAAGAAGGATACTGTAAAATCTCCAGTCAGAGGTGATATTTGCTGGTTCTCTGAACTCCTCAAAATTTCTGCTACCGGTTCTCCAGAACTGTTCAGAACTTGCTGAATACCACCTCTGAGTGACATGATAGCAGTGTTCCAAATATCTCAGGGGTTGCCATAAAGAAGAGAGAGTCAAGCTATTCTACAAAGCACCTGAAGGCAGGACAAAAAGCAATAGATGGAAACTGAACAAAGAGAGAAGAAATCTAAAACTAAGGAGAAATTAATCAACGGAATGACCTGCTTTCAGAAATTGTGGGTACTCCACAATACTAGAGGTTTTCCAGAAGAGATCAGACAGCAATTTGTATGAAATGGTATAGAGTTTTCTCCTGAGCAGGGGTTTGAACTAGAAGACTTCCAATGTTCCTTCCAACTCTGTTATTCTGAATTATTTATAAAAATAATAGAGTATATAAATGAAAAATAAATAAACAAGCTTCCAAATATCTACTAAGCATGGCAATAACTCCCCCATGTTTCTAGAATCTGGAGAGTTACAATCCCTTGGGAAAGACAAACCATCTCAAGATCTTCAAGAACCAAACAAAATTATCAGCATATTCAGGTTTTCTTCAGTTCTATAAAATCATAGCAGCTGGCTCGCAGGTAGCACCAGGAAGTATTCTCTTCATTGTGAGGAATGTGAGCACAGCACTGTACAATTTGTCTGCAAAGGTATTCAGAGGGTTTCCTTAGTGTCACAGAATGTATATACTTGTGCAGTTTAATTAAAAAGAGCAGCATCAATATTATATGGCGATCTCATCCCCAAAATTATATCACTTGGGAAGCAATGATAAAGAAGGATCCCAGTAGTTGGTATTTCCAAGTGTGAAACTAGCATCTGCTCTTTTGGTTTTCAGGGTTCTTTATTAGCACTGTCTGCAGCATGACAGACTTTAGAAAAATATCTATATTATGCTCCATAATGCTCTCAGACACTTGTGCACAATAAAGAGTTGGAAAAACAGAGCTTTGTCAAGAATTGCCTTGACAACTTAGATAGTGAAGTTCTTTGTGGAATATTTTGTGTTGCTGCCAAGACCTGCAGGTGGCAAATATTGGCTTAAAAGATTCTTTTTTTTTTCTTTTTAAATTGTTCCAAAGATATTTCCAACAATGTCGTCATTTTTTATATTTAAAAAAAACCTTAAAAAAAATTACAGTCTTTACTTATAGGATACTAGCTTTCAATAAGAGACAGTGACAGGAACTATTTAATGCAATGGATTATGCAATTTATTTCTTTTGTTTTCACTGCTTTGGGGCTTCACTGTGTTTTTCTAAATCAAGATGGGCTAAGACGAATGGGCAAATGTTTTTTCTAAGTTTGTGTCACTGCTGGGTTAAAGCACTTTCTTCAAGTGTACATCAGTAAATTTATTTTGCCCTATACTCAAATTAAGCTTCTATTTAGTTAAAACTTTAACCCCATGTGCATTTTAAGGCATATTTTTAAAAATATGCATAAAAGTTAGGAATGCACAAAAATTCCTTATGTGGGTCCTGCAGTTTTTGAGGAATGTTAAAATATTATGAAGAACTCCATAATTGTCCAAATCTTTCGCAACCCAAGCCAGTTTGGTCCAAAAATATTGGAAGCACCCTGTCATGATTGGATTATTCAGTGTTTTTATTTATGTGTATCCCACCAACAAATCTTCCTCCTGTTTTTTTCCACAACAACAACAACTCTGTGATGTGAGTTGGGAGGAAAGAGAGAATAACTGGCCAAAAGTCACTCATCTGGCTTTCATGGCGAAGGCAGGATTTGAACTTATGACCTCCTTCTTTATAGCCTGGTGCCTTGACAGCAGACCAAACTGGCTATTATATATTTTCAATTCCAATAGATTTAATTCTAATAGATTTAAAACTGCAGGATCACCCAGGATCATCCATACTGCTGTGATTTGATGAAAGGCTGAGGTGCGACAGAGTTCTTCAGCATATTCTATTCAGACTTAATCAAAATGTATGTTTCGAAACATATTTCTCCCCAAATATGGTTATTTAAATAGATTTGGTTCCTTAACATTCCAACTCATTTCATTTCAGAAGAAAATAATAGACAATTCCCAGAATGCAAAACAACAACAGCAACCCCACCCTGAAAATGTATTTCAGTTCTACATTATTTCAGCCTTAGATAAATGTTTTCATAAAAGACAATAATTAAAAATGCAAAATTGCTTTCAGCGCTTTCCAAACTAATAGGATATAACTTATTTGTGCATAGCTGCTTATTTTATTGAAATAACTGGAATTAAGGAACTCAGTTTTTCTTCTTGCTCTCAATTTTAGGGGTAAGTTTGATATACAGGTACTGTAGTTCTTGACTTGTCAAGATATCACTTCATGATAGTGATTCAAAAGTTAACTCTGTCCACTACCAGGAGTTCAATCCTGACTGGATCAAGGTTGATTCAGCCTTCCATCCTTCCGAGCTCGGTAAAATGACAACCCAGATTATTGGGACTCTGTAAACTACTTAGAGAGGGCTGTAAATCACTTGAAGCAGTATATAAGTCTAAGTGCTATTGTTATGTGCTGTAGTTCAAAGTTACAACTTGGGAAAAGTGATTTGCAACTTGCACTTTCCCTTATGAATGTGATACCACCCCTACAGTGACATGATTTCAATTCAAGCACTTGGGAACCAGTTCATATTAATGACTGGTCACACCATTTTAGAGTTTATTATGATTTGTTACCTTTTTGAAAATTTTTGGCAAAAAAAATGCCCATTAGGGAAGCTTGATAACCACAGTTATTCACTTAATGTCTACCATTATTACCAAAATTATTTCAAAATCTGGTCCAGATTTCAAAACCTGCAACTTATGACCAAATATGACAAAAAGTCAACTTTCAATTGTTGTCATAAATCAAGGACTATCTGTAAATCAACCTCTAAGGATTTTTTTTTCGCTATCTGCTGGGGTTCAGACTAATTTCTAGGAGGACAGATACAAAAAAAAAAGCTGAAAAAAAATCTGTTTGCAGGGCAATCTGAAAAGGGATGCGGTGGCTCAGTGGCTGAGACACTGAGCTTATCGATCAGAAAGGTTGGCAGTTTGGCAGCTCGAATCCTTAGCACCATATAACAGAGAAAGCTCCTGTCCCAGCTTCTGCCAACCTAGCAGTTTGAAAGCATGTAAAAATGCAAATAGAAAAATAGGGATCACTTTGGTGGGAAGGTAACAGCGTTCCATGCACCTTCAGAGTTTAGTCCTGTCAGCCACATGATCACAGAGACATCTTTGGAAAGTGCTGGCTCTTTGGCTTTGTAACGGAAATGAACACTGCCCCCTAGAGCCAGAAATGACTAGCACATATGTGTGAGGGGAACCTTTTCCTTTTCCTTTATTGACTTGTTTATATTCAAAAAAGGCATAGAAAAATATGTGGATTTAACTTTTCTTAGACACCCATTGTTTTCAATTCATTAACACATTTGTTAAATTTTCCTGGTGAAATAATAAAAAACCAAATGGATATGTTAGTCTCTGCGATTGACCTATGCTATTTCCAGCAAGGAGATAACCATGCTGTGGGTATTTTCAATGTAGCTGTTAAATACAAAGATGTTTTTTTAAAACAAATATAAACATGGCAACCATAATTCAGTTGCCAGAAGCATAACCAGATATAAAAGAATTCAACTTCCGACATTCTAAAGCTAAGGATTTAAAGTGTTAGGATGCTGACATAAGAATTTGTGTGTCGTCCCCCCCATATTTGTTTACAAAAAACATTCATGAATTTGAGTAAAAATGTCAAAAGTAGGATATGTTGAATCTGCTATTTGGGCCTCAAGAGAAAACTCTAAGTTGATTTATTTGATGATAAAGAATAATAGAGTTATAGGAATGGAAGGGACCTTGAAGGTCTTCTAGTCTAACCTCCTACCCAAGGCAGGACTCTTCATTCTATCCCCTACAAATGGTTGTCCAATCTTTTCTTGAAAACCCCCAGTGATGGAGCAGCCACGACTCCAGAAGGCAAGCTTTTTAATTGATTAATTGTTCTCCCTGTCAGGAACTTCTTCTTTAGTTCCAGGTTAGATCTCTTTTTAATGAGCTTCCTATCCTACCCTCAGGTGCTATGGAGAATAGGTTGATCCCTTCTTCCCTGTGACCACCCTTCATATATGGAAAGATTGCTACTGTCAGGCGGAGCTCCATTCAAAGTCCAGGAAAGAAATACTTAGACTCTTTAGTTCAGAGAAAAGAAATCTTTTACTGAAAGTGAAGTGGTAGCAACCAAAGAATTCTGAATCTGAGAAATTAGGCGCGCAATTCACATATAGAAAGTGATGGAAATGTTCCCACCCCCAATAGTTCAAATGACACTTCCAATTAGAAGTTGTGGATATGATCATGTGGGCATCTTCAGGTGATGATGAGGCCTCTGTCCGTTGATCTTGGCATATTTTGATAACGGGTTGCAGTTGCGCAGAGAGAAGAAAGCTAAGCGAGAAATAGAAACCTAACTCTAGCTTATGCTCCCCCCTCCCATTTATACAACAGATGAATGTAACACCTCCAGCTCACTTCCCCAACTTATTCCTACCTCACTTCCCCCCCCCCGTTACTTATGGCAGCCGAAAAGATGCAAAGCAATAGCAGAAGATCTTGAAGGCTCACAGCTACCATGTCTCCCCTAAATCCTCTCTTTGTTAGGTCTTTGTCATAGGGGTGATAAAGAACCCTTTATCAAAGGACCCTTTATCACAGGGGTGTCAAACTCAAGGCCTTCGGTCCAGATCCAGCCCACAGGGTGCTTAGATCTGACCTGGGGCCACCCTGGAAACAGTGAAGGATAGGCCTGCAGTGCCTCTGCCCATGAAAACAGAGCTCAGGAGGCTCTGTTTTCACTGGCAGAGGGTTACAGGAGCCCATTTTTGCTGGCAGAGCACTTGGACCCACCAGAGGTGCCCTTGACTTGAGAGGTGTCGAGGTGGCCATGCCCCCTGGTGACATACCCCCCCACCCTCCCCTGTGAGGTCAAACACAACCCTGAGGCGGCCCTCAATGAAATTGAGTTTGACATCTCTGCTTTATCATATACTCTCTTCTGTACTCTTTCTAGAGGTGTCTGTTTCTTTCTGTTTGTTTTCTTAATTTTAAATGTACATATACATATGATTTTAAATACACCTATAAGCCTTCATTTCCTTCTTATTTTTTCGATAACAGTGGGACAAATGGTTTTTCCTACCGTTCTGAATTAGGCTGTGAAGCAAAGCTTATGAAAATGATGGGGATGCAGGTGGATTTTTATATGGATTTGTCAGTCCTGTTACTAAAAACAAATTCCTAGTTTGAGCCAGATGCTCAAAGAAATGCTATTGCTTAATTCTAGGTATTTATGTATACCCTGTAGATGTTATTTTGAATGTGGATCTCATTGGGGAACCTTGACATTCTTGTAAGAGTAAAATTAGATTCTGAAAGCTGGAGATCTGCCCATTCCTCCACTGAAAGATAAGATACAAAGGCTTCAGTTGTTAATTGCAAGTGCCAGGATCAGCAAAGTAAAAATGGAATGAAAATGGAATAAAAGACTGAATGTGTGTGTTGCTTTGAGTTTCAAACTTCTGGTTCACACTGAGAATATAATTGTGCTGTTAGCACTCCGATCAAGCCATTGACTTTGGCCGGACATGCTTTCAAGCAAACCTACAGTGATCTAATAACACCTTCGCCCTCAGATGATTATCCATCAGAAAAATTCCAGGTGCCCAAGAATGATAGCGTCTGATCTATTTCTTTATCTGAACTCAAGATATTTTTTGGCTTATCTGGAATGAAATATTTTTTTCTTTTTCTCTGGGTCCTTGAAGGAAAATAAAAGTGGGATCTGTGGTAAAGTACAGAATAAATAATCTCAGGGAAGCTTTCTCTTCAAAGGACTCGAAGAATAGACGGAGGAGGTCATGCACTCATCTTGAATTTTCAAAGATAAGCCTGGTTTTCAGCTGAGCCTAAGCTTGTATAAGATGCTGCACAAAAATGGTCTTCAAGGTGCATTGAGGAGTAAAGAGGAAGATAAAGGAAACATAAGTGCTTTATAAACAGGAGGCTCTCCTCTATGTGCACATGCGGTCATGCAGTCATTTTGTTTTCTGGACGTCTCCTGGCTTTTGTTTTCTGCAGAGTCCCTGGCTGCCCTTTCTCTCCTGAGGATCTTTAAAACAGACCACCTGAGAAGAGGCTAATGGGGGCAACTGTTCAAGTAAATTGTTCCCTGGGAGAGCAGGGATATTTGTTTCCAAATGCTAAGCATTTAGGAGAACAGCTACTACCTCGTTCCCCAGAGAGAGCACGCCATACAGCCTGTTAGTCTTGGGAAAGAGTTTTTTAAAAAAAGATTCTGAAGATTTTGTAGCAGTCTGCAAGTTGAGAATTAAGAATTTGTTCAAAATGGTTACATATACTTTGAGGGTTGGAAGAAGCATTCTAGTTCTTTCTTTCTTTCTTTCTTTCTTTCTTTCTTTCTTTCTTTCTTTCTTTCTTTCTTTCTTTCTTTCTTTCTCTCTCTCTCTCTTTCTCTCTCTCTCTCTCCATCCCTCCCACCCTCTTTCGCTCCCTTCCTCTTGATTTTTTGTGGACCAGCATTTTTCTCCAATGATTTATAACAGGGGTCTTCAAACTTGACAGCTTTAAGACTAATGGACTTCAACTTCCAGAATTCCTCCTCCAGTCATGTTTGCTCAGGAATTCTGGGAGTTGAAGTCCACAAGTCTTAAACTTGCCAAGTTTGAAGACCCTTGATTTATAACATAGAGTCAGTATTTTTATCTCACAAAAAAAAACAGAATAACAGAGTTGGAAGGGACCTTGGAGATCTTCTAGTCTAACCTCCTGATCAGACAGGAAACTCAATACCATTTCAGACAAATGGTTGTCCAATCTTTTCTTAAGAACCTCCAATGTTGGAGCACAGACAACTTCTGGAGGCAAGTTGTTCCACTGATTAATATTTTTAATTATCAGGAAACTTTCCCTTATTTACAGGTTTCTTCTCTCTTTGATTAGTTTCCATCCATTGCTTCTTGTTTTGCCTTCTAGTGCTTTGGAAAATACATCCCCTCCTTCTTAGTGGTAGCCCCTTAGAGATTAGAACAGTGCTACTCTTAGCCCTTCTTTTCATTAGAGTAGTCATACCCAATTCCTGCAACTGTTCTTTATATGTTTTAGTTTCCCATCCCCTAATCATCTTTGTTGCTTTTCTCTACACTCTTTCTACAGTCTTAACCTCTTTTCTACATTGTGGCCAAAACTGGGCACAATATTCCAAATGTGGTCTTACCAAGGCATTATAAAGTGGTACTAACACATCAAGTGATCTTGATTCTATCCCTTTGTTAATGCAGTCTAGGACTGCATTGGCTCTTTTGGCAGCTGCAGCACTACTGGCTCATATTTAAGTGATTGGGTTTGAGAGCTAGTGTCCTTTAGTGGTCAAAAGATTTGAGTGAGGAACAAGACAAATAGGTTCAAGTCCACCGAGAACTAGATTCAAGTTATGAAAGTTCAGCAATATTCAGACTGACGTCTCTCCTAGAACTGAGATGGAAGAGCTATCTTGGGACCACAAAGAAAAGTGACCAATGTAACAAACAGCTTGCTGAATTTGACTTGCAGAATTCCCAGCAGAGTTGATTTGGGTAAAGAAATATGTGCTGCACAACTCACCCGTCACTATACGACCTTGGAGTGAGACTTATCCAAAAGTGCACAGCCATAGCATTGACAGCTATTCTCTTTCACATTATATTCAGGTACTGAAGACAGCTGCTGAAAATGTGCATTATATAATAGGACATTTCTAAGAAAGAACTGACATCACAATAAATCATTCTTCAATAGCTTCATTTAAATTAATTTGGTTGAGTATTACCCCAAACATTTAATGAAGAACATAAATTGGAACCTACTGAACAGAAAGCCCCATTTTTAGGGGAAAATTTTACTAAGTAAAGAAATCCAGAAATAAAATACAAAGATAACTGGAGCATGTAAACAGTTATATCTAGCCATATATTTCTTTCTTTTTTGGCTGTGTTACTCCATCATTATTCAGGATGTATTGCATTTATTGTTGTAAGCCACTTAGAGTTTCATATGTGAGGTGGACCACTGTATAAAATAGATTGATTGAATAAATAAATAAATAAACCAAAAGCCAAATAGATTGAATTAAAATGATTCCTTTCTTTAAAGTCCCAAACTGCATTTTTCCCCATATGCAAGATGATAAAACTGTCGATTTGCGCCCAGGAAGAAAACAACTCTGCCACACAGACGCTTGCCGAGAATACTAGTTTCAAAAGTTAAAAAAAAAAAAAAAAGNCAAAAGTTTAAAAAAAAAAAAAGAGGTCGTCTCCAAGGAGAAATGAGTGGCAAGAAGAGAAGGATGGCAGATGAATTCAAAGAAAGATCAAATTATCCAGGGTACAAAGTCATAGTCAGATAGACAGGCTTGAAAGTTCTTCAAAATAGCACACTTTCACCTCGGGACTTGTTATGTACCATCTGGGAGACATAGAGATAGCTAGGAGGGAAAAAATTCCTACCATAAATCAGTGTGAAAGAAAGCCTGTTGATACCACTCTGTGACTGATCTTTTCTTATTCATTATCACACACCTCTGCTAGGTGCCAGATAATTAAAATGAACTGTGGCGAGCTCACTTTTAGGAGGCACTTTTACAATGTGATATCCATATCAGCCTTTATTAAACAGCAAAACTGTCTCTGAAGAGTTGTATTTTCTTACTTGCTCATCATAAGCAAGGCTATTATTCTCTGATGCTCTTGGTTGCCATGCTGCTTGAAATCAGACCACTTGGTCAGACAATATAAACTCTTGTGGAAAAAAGAAAAAAAACAAACAACTAAATTGTTGTGCTAAGCTTGTTTTATTCTCATTAGGCTGTGCAAAAACCCACTTTGTTGAAGAATTCTCCTGATGTAGGAGGTTTGGCATTCTGACACATTTCTGAATCTGAAGGACAAAGGAAGAAACAATATTAGTCCCTTTCCATTATCTAGCACCAGAAAGATGTATGTGGTTTTTTGTATATGCTTGTGTGTCTCTGCCAGGGGTGGAATTCAATTTTTTTAACAACCAGTTCTGTGAGTGTGGCTTAGGTGGTGGGCATGGCTTGGTGGTCATGTGACTGGGTGGACGTGGCCAACTCTGTATCACCCACATCGAGGCACGCATCTCCTCGCCTGGCCTCTCATGACTGTGGGGATGCTGCAATAGTCGTAAGTCTGAAAAATGGTCCTAAGTCACTTTTTTTCAGTGCCATTGTAACTTTGAATGGTCATTCCACACAAGCAAAGTACCAGCAAAGGAGGGAAAAAAAACTCCAGAGACGTTCCTGAGACAGAAAGTCTAGTCCTGCCAAGAATGTAATAAAGGTTAATGGGGAGGCAATTTCTGCAAGCAACACCAGAATGCCACAGACATCCCAGTTTTTCTGTCCCATTCATCTTTTAAACAATGTCTCTTTTAAATACAAATAAGAAACCAGAGTGTATCAAGCACAACCCTATCCTTGGTGTTGACAAAGGCCCCATATTGATGTGGAAGCTCACATTATGCTGAATGCTATTGTAGCATGTTGCAGAAATCCTTATATTCAGGTTCCAAGTTATGCTAAATTCAGTTGAATATAGTGGTGTGATCCTTGTCAAACATTAGAAAGCCTATTCTATCTGTGAGGATCAGGACAGGAACTGATATAATCTATGACATGTCTTCCAGCATTTGCCAAATTCCTGAAGAAAGCTCTGCTGTATTTGAAGGGAATAGCAGAAATGTCACCCATTCGTTTTACCTACATAAAGATTTGATGTGTAATATGTTTCATATCTTACTTAGCACATTTGAAATCTTTGATAATTTCAAAAATATCTTACATGGAAATCACAGGAACTGTGGTATTATATAGTAATTGTCCACATTATAATTCATGCTTTCTCTTCTAAAATTGATTGAAGCTCTATTTGGCATACATTTGCAGGGCATATGCTTTTTCATAATTTGCCTTGTACAATTAACTTGTATCCAGTAAAATTGTATAATTATATATGGCAATACACAACAAAGCAATAAGGGGAAAAATAGCTTTCATGCTTACTTGAAATTTTTGTGCTAATTTATTATTAAAACAAACTTTTGCTTTATTGCAGTTCCCTTTTGTATTTTCTTAGACAAATGTATACAGAGATTCTGAGTCATTCAGATCATGTTTGTCACGAAGGTACTTTTTCAAAAGGCAACTGGACTTTCTTTGTTTTCTTAAGGCCCTGTCACACTGCCCAACGGATGCAAAACGTTAGTAAAAAGGACACAACGGACGAGCAAAATGTTCCAAAGAGAGGAGATTAGGTTTCTCTGTCCATCAGCCTTAACCGTGCCTGGCCGAGATTCTCAGGTGCAGCTTCCCGTACCACGTGTGCATGTCTTCACCACCCGAGGAGGCACCTCGCGAAGTGTAGCCCATACTCACGCCTTCTCTCTCCAGCAGCCTGCTTCCGCTTGGTGTCTGGTACAGGCCGGTGTCCCTATTCCGCTCAGAGATAGTCATTTCTCTCTCAGTCCACTCCAGCACCCTCATCCTCATGTTCGCTCCTCAATGAAGTTACTGCTCTCTCCCGTTGGTCGCATACGCTCTTCCTCCCTTTGGCAGGACCAGATGGGCGCTATCAGAGGGGCTCCAGGTAGTAGGGGTGCTCCTCCACACCACCGCAGCCAAGCACCAGCAACGTCTTCATCATCAGACCATCATCATCATCATCATGCATCAATCAATCACCAAGTCAGGATCATAATCATCATCAGCAAGCAGCAGCAGGCTGCAGTGGATCATCCTCTATCATCATCAGCAGCAGCAAGCAGCAGCACCAAGCAGCACCAGCAGGACCAGGATCAGCCAGCAGCAGAGGAAGTACCAGCAGCGCCAAACGAAGACCCGGAGCATGAGCAGGAGCCAGGAGCACGAGCAGGATGAGCAATGACCAGGAGCACGAACAGTAACGAACAGTAACGAGCAAGGTCCAGGAGACGAAGTCAAGATGAGCAGGACGCAGCAGGACCAGGAGAGCTTTCAGCAGAATAAGCCCAGCATAGAAGCACCACGGCAGGAGCAGCTTCAGCAGAGTAAGCACGAGCAGAAGCAACCAATGCCAGGAGCAGCTTCACGCAGAACTCCAGGCACCAGAAGAGGCGGCCCGGACGCAGCAATAGCCCGCAGAAGCAGTCAGGGACAGGGGGCGGGGAGGGTGGCTGTTTCTTGGCAGGGTGGCGGCTAGGTTGTGAACTTATTCACTTCTTCCCCATGGTTGTTTGGGGTGACTGGCTGGCAGGGAGCGCTGGCAGGCACCAAGGCTGCAGAAGGCTGGCACCGCGAAGGCTGGCAGGAAGGCTTGGCAGGCAGGTAGGTCTCTGAAGGTCTGGCAAGGCCAGGCACCAAGGCTGGCAGGAAGGCTGACAAGGCAGGCAGGCACCAAGGCTGGCAGGCAGACTGGCTGGGCAGGGAGGCTGGAAGGCAGGCTGGAAGGACAGGCTGGCAGCAAGGCTGGCACGGCCAGGCAGAGAGCAAGGCTGGCAGGGAGGCTGGCCAGAGGCCTGGGAGTCAGGTCTGGGAGGCAGGCCTTGGAGGCAGGCCTGGACAAGGAAGGTCTGTCAGCAAGAGCTTGCAGCAAGGCTTGGCAGGCAGGCATGCAGGCAAAGGCAGTCAATGCGTCCGGCAGCAGGTCTTTTCCTCCGAAATGGTGTCTGCTTGGGAGCTGCTTTCCCTTTATATCCGGCAGGGCTTTCGCAATGCATCCCCGCATGCGCATTAACGCTCAGGCATCCGTTCGGTCTTCCGCTGGTGTCATTCCGCTAGGCTTCCACTCTGGATACCGCTCCATCCGCTGTGCTCCTCTAGCCTTCCGCTCGCAGTCCACTTCATCCGCATGTGCATCCGCTGTATCTCCGTTCCAACGCGTCCGCATTTGCTGAGGCCCGCGGAAGCCTGCGGATGTGCCATCCACGTCCATCTGCTTCCATCCACTGGGCTTCCGTCCTGCATAGCTTCCGCTTTCATCTGCTCTGCTGTCCTCCCGGCGCGTCCATTCTTGTCTGTGTTTCTCGCTCGCGGGTATGCAAAATTTTTTGCTCTTTTGAGAGCGGATAACAATGGAT
>BHFT01057226.1:0-43529 GCA_004320025.1 Laticauda laticaudata
GAAGAAGAAGAAGAAGAAGAAGAAGAAGAAGAAGAAGAAGAAGAAGAAGAAGAAGAAGAAGAAGAAGAAGAAGTCTACACCATGGCCTCCCTTGAAATAGGGAGTTTTCAGAGATCACATTACTTCTGAGTCTTCAAAGCAGAAAGATGATGGAGCTCTAAAGAAATAATGCAAATCACTCCTATTGTAAATGAACCTATGAATGTTGACCCATTTCTGATTTAGTTTTTGGGCTACTCTGAAAATAATGTTGGCCAGATAAGTCCTTTTTTTCCCCCACTCTCCTTTCCCATTCTCTGTCCCTCTCATTCTTCCCTCTCCCTTAATTCAAGTAGGAGAAATAGTTGGCACAAGGCAATTTTGATTTGAAAACGTTTTGATGCCAGGAGCCACCCCATGCATCCAAAGATTAAGAAGGCACTTTATTGATAGTATCAAAGGGTTAAGGAGGGAAGATACAAAAAAAACTGCGGGGTCCTGTTGGAAAGATTGATTTATAAGAGACTGGATAATCTATCCGAGCTAAAATATTTGCCTCGAAGCCAACATAATGTTTAGTTAATGGACAGAATTCACAGGGAATGGTAAGAAGCACATCGAAATGGCTTTCACAGAGAGCACATTCGGAAAGAGTTACATTACAGTAGTGAGGACTGTTAAGTAGGTTGTTTCCTGTTGAGAAGTAATTGCTCATGCAGAAATCAGAAACTGAAAATGGAGATCAGGAACTGTTCATTATCTCAATATTTGGAGGTTTTCAGAAGCACTGGATACTGAAGCAAATAGCATGGAGATAACATTGTCACTTATCTCTTGAAAAAAAAAAGGCATGGTGGACTTTTAAATGTGAAGGTCTAATTTGTTGTGGCCCACCAGTGGCCAGTGGAGCTCATGACAGACTTGAACAGTGAGGAGGTTGGGGAGGAACATGGGCCAGTCCTGGAGTCTGGGGAAGGCTCTGACAAGTGCTCTGCATCAGAGGAAGAGATGGGGCCAAGGCTGTCCGAAAGTTATCGGCTGCCTTCAGAGTTGGAGATCTGTGGGGCAGAAGAACAGCTGGAGCCTGTTCCCGATGTGCACTTGCACAGAGCTGCCAGGAGAAGGGAACAGTTAAGGAACAAGGGTTGACTCAGGAGTAAAGGCACAGGTGGATGGTGAATGGCCCCTCCCATAGGGAATAAAGAGGAGTGAAAGGGAAATGGTGTTTGTAGGAGACAATTAGTTCATTTAATTAGTGTGAAGATTTGTTCATGACTCTCAGAGACTCCTTCTTGTACAGCATTGCACTTGGAAGCTATCAACCTGGCAGCAAGCCTGATTAGGTCTGTGGTTGCTATTTACCTTTCAAAGACTATTTGCTGGGACTTTGCTGGATGTGAATGACAGGAATTCACATTAGCCTAATAAAAAGGTGTTTTGTAAGGATAAGGAGTCTGCTTCATGATTTTGTGAAGCCTAGGTCAGAACATAATCTGGTGCTTCCCAAACCTTGAGTAAATTATCCCAAATTTTGGATCATGAGAGTCCTTGGCTCTCACAGTTCTTCCTCTTGAAGTCTGGAGCCTGCATTCCATCTCACCCTTCTCGATTCTTTGGTAGGTTGAGAAGCAATCATGGTTGCAACAACTTAAGTGTGCTTCAAGCTTGACAAAGAGACTGGACATCTAGTTGACTGGAACAGTATAGCGTCTCCTGTTTGCATAAGGGGTTGGACTAGATAGCCTCCAAGGTCCCTTCCAACTCTATTATTCTGGTGAAAGCAAGATGATGAAGAACATGTTGCTCTTCAATTGTTCGTAATATCCCTCAATGACACCAGTCAGCAAAATGAAACAGGTGAGGTCTGCATTTATGAATAAATCTGCAGAGGGTTGGTCTTGGCAATTGTTTAGCTCAGCTTGAAATGAATTTCTTAAATCTTCTGAATATGCTAAGAGAGAAAATCTGCAAGTCTGATCTTCTGAGAAGTTTGAATGCTTGCTGCTTCACTTCTGGTCAAACACCCACCCAATTGCACCCCGCCATTTTAAGACAGGAGTTGTTCGTCAGCATTCAGAATCTCATAAAATAATCCTTGAATCATCCACTATCCTTGAATGTTATTAAAGTAGAGTCTTGTAATATCAGCCAAAGCTTCAGCATACCTTTATTTTAAAGCAGAGGAGAGTAGAAATATAGAAAAAGAAAAATGTGGACATCCATATGTGAAGATAGAGACCGGGGTACAGAGGTGGGATTCTAGCAGTTTGGGTGAACCCCTTGCACCAAAGATCAGCTGTTTCAGAACCAGTTCGCTGCGACAAGCATGTGGGCCTGCCCGGCCATCCCTGCTCTTTCCTGTCCTTTACTCAGGGGTGGGATGCTACTGGTTCTGCCCAGCTCTATAGAACTGGTAGCTCTGAAGAGCAGTAGACACAGAACCAGTTCTGTGCCTGCTGATGTTTGGCCCACCAGCCCACCCAGGCTCTTACCTGTCATTTATTTCCTGCTTTTTCAACTTCAGCTGCTTTGTGCGACACAGCTGAGGTTGAAAAAGCAGGAAAAAGTGCCTTTTCAAACATTGTGCACCTATGTGCAGCGCTATTCAGCTGTCTGGGCAGTACAGATTACGACATTTTACACATGCGTGCAAAACATAATCACCGAACTGGTAGTTACACCTGTTGTATCCCACCCGTACCTTTACTTCCTTTCTTTAGAGCACAGCTGATTTGCGCGGCAGAGGGGTTTGCCACAGCTCAGCTGTTTTCTTCACAGGGATTGCTATAGAAGGTATTATAGCTGTTTGAAATGTGGGGTGCGCAATCACCGAATCGGTTGTTATACTGGTGGAATCCCACCCCTGACCATAAGGTTGGCATATAATCCCTTCCAGCCCTATGATTCTATGATTCCATGATTATATCAGGCTATGCTTCTATGATTCCATGAGATATTAATTCTATGATTCTGATTCCATGATTCCATAATGCTATGATGCTATCATGCTATGATTCTGATTCCAAGATTCTTCCATGCTATAATTCTATGATTCCAAGATTCTACCATGCTATGATTCTATGATTCCATGATTCTATGGCAACTGAGAAGTCCCATTCCTAAACAATGTTAAGTGTAGGTAACTAGAGATAGCACTAATAATGTTACCTAATATGGGTGATGAAATGTCTGCAAGAAAACAACCAAACTCAGAGAGCACCAAGGACCCCTCAAATCCATTTATACAGGTAATCCTCAATTTACAACCACAACTGAGCCCATGATTTATACACGACATTTGTCAAGTGAGTTTTGTTCCATTTTTCGACCTCTCTTGTCACAGTTGTTAAGTGAATCACTGCAGGTGTTAAGATAGCAATGCAGTTGTTAAGTGAATCTGGCTTCTCCATTGATTTTGTTTGTCAGGCATTCATAAAAAGTGATCACGCGACCCTGGGACCCTGCAACCATCATAAACAGAGATGGTACTCAGCTGGTTCTGACCAGTTCTGGAGAACTGGTAGCAGAAATTTTAAGTAGTTTGGAGAACTGCCAAATACCACCTCTGACTGGCCCCACTTCCATCTAATTCTCTGCCTCCCGAGTCCCAGCTGATTGGCTGGGTCTTCTTTGGTTGGCCTGCACAGGAGAATGGAGCTGGAAAGCAGGTTAGTGGTGGGAAGGGAATAGGGATTTTGCAGCCATGCCCACCAAGCCACACCCACCAAGCCATGCCCATAGAACTGATAGTAAAAATTGTTGAATCCCACCACTGGTCATAAACATGAATCAGTTGCCAAGTGTCTGAACTTTGACCATGTAACCATGGGGATGCTGAAACAATCATAAGTGTGAAAAATGGTGTTGTAACTTTGAACATTCACTAAATGCACTGTCGTAAGTTGAGCATCTCATTAGTACCACAGGAAGGGAAAGGACCGCATCTTCTGAGCACACCTCTTTGGCTGCAATTCAGATGGGTGTGTTTAGTTGGAACATAGGCTAATGGAGTTGGAAGGGACCTTAGAGGTCTTCCAGTCCAACTCCCTGCTCAAGCAGGAGATCCTATGCAATTCCAGACAAATGGGTGTCCAGTCTCTTCTTGAAGTTCCTGAAGAAAGTTCTACACAAATGGAACCAGATGAGAAATGAGACCAAAAGCATAGAGTGTGAAAAATTTAGGCCCACAAGAGAAGACAGAATGGAATATATTTCATTGTCAGAATGAAAGACAAGGTGGAGATAGGAAGATAACACTTCTTAAGGATTTGAAGAGCTGTCAGATGAAAGAAAGCCAAACCATCCCACAGTGAAGGGCACAAAAATAATACTCCCAAGTCAATCCTTGTTCCTTAACTGTTCCCTTCTTCTGGCAGCTCTGTACATGATCACATCAGGAACAGGCTCCAGCAGTTCTTCTGCCCCACTGATCTTTGACTCTGAAGGCAGCTGATAACTGTTGGAAAGCCCTAGGCCCATCTCTTCCTCTCACACAGAGCACTCATCAGAGCCTTTTCCAGACTCCAGGACTAATAGTCTTACCTTAAAAGGAAGGCAGATTCTGATGAGATATTAGAAAAGAACTTTTTTTTTAGCAAGAAGAGTTAGTTGAGAGTGGAACCAATGACCCGTAGAAGTGATATGCTTTCCTTCCCGGAGTGAAGTTCTGAAGAAGTATGTGAACAGCTATATGATCAGAGATGCTTAATTTAGATTCCAGCAGCAAGTAGGAATTTGGACACATCAGTGCTAATTCTCCTTTTAAATCTATTTTAAACACCTCAAGGGCAAGTCCCAACCTCCATTCTTTCATGTTATTATTGTTGAAATGTGTGCACCAGAGGTGTCAAACTCAAGGCTGGATTCGGCCAGTGGGATGCTTAGATCTGGCCCACAGGGATACCTTGAAAACAGCAAGGGACCAGCCCATGGTGCCTCTGCCAGTGAAAACAGAGGGCTGCTGGACGCCATCATTGCCAAAAAGGGGGCTCGGGGGGGACTGCACATAACTTTCCCCCCACCAGCTCCATTTTCACTGGCAAAGGGCTAGCAAAACAAACTAAAAAACAAAACCAAAGGAGAAATATTTCCCCTTTTGCATTTGAGCATGGAAGAAGGGACAGGAAAGGAGAAATAATAGAATAGAATAGAATAGAATAGAATAGAATAGAATAGAATAGAATAGAATAGAAGAGAAGAGAAGAGAAGAGAAGAGAAGAGAAGACAAGACAAGACAAGACAAGACAAGACAAGACAAGACAAGACAAGACAAGACAATTCTTTATTGGCCAAGTGTGGTTGGACACACAAGGAATTTGTCTNAGGAAGGAAGGAAGGAAGGAAGGAAGGAAGGAAGGAAGGAAGGAAGGAAGGAAGGAAGGAAGGAGATTATAATGTGAAGGAAGGAGGTCTGAGGGAAGTCCTTCCTTAGCACTTGGCCAACACAGGCATCCCTGACCCAAGTGAGGTCGAGCTGGCCATGCTCACCTTGGCCATGCCCCTCTGCCCCCCAAGGCCAAACAGAACTCTGATACAGCCCTCGATGAAATCAAATATGATAGCCCTGGTGTACATTAACAAACTCCTAGTGTCTTTGTGAATTCATAAGTTAAAAATAATAATAATGAGGAAAAAACACAAAACATAAAAGGCAAGGAAAGAATGAAAGAAAGCAACAGCCAGGCAATAATAAAAAACAGACCCCCGTTACTCAAAAGAGGGCTTCAGCCACCCATGGCAAAGGCTTGGGTGGAAGGATGAATCTTCAAGGCCCTCTGAAATGCCAGCAAAAATGGAAGCCACTGAGATTTCAGGGGGAACCATATTCCTAAGGCTTTGCTACAGAGAAGGCATATTTCCAGGGTTCTGGGAGAAGGAATTATTGAACAGAAAGAACCTATGCTTGCCAACTCTGTTAGATTGAATCACCTGGGCTAATCCTATGGGAGATTAAGCAGTGAGGTGTCAGCCCTGCCAGGTAAACTAAGCAGGAAACAAGACCAGATTAGCTTATTCTACTTTAATGTATGGCTGTGAGAGTTGGGCCATAAGGAAGGCTGAGTGCCAAAGAATTGATGCTTTCGAATTGTAATGGTGAAGAAGACTCTTGAGAGCCTATTGGATTGCAAGGAAATCCAATCAGTTAATCCTCAAGGAAATCAATCCTGACTGTTCTTTGGAAGGAGCGATCCTGAAGCTGAAGCTCAAATACTTTGACCCTCTTATGAGAACAGATGACTCATTGAAGAAGACTCTGATGTTGGGGAAGATGGACCGCAAAAGGAGAAGGGGATGGAGAGGATGATATGGTTAGATAATGTCATCCCTGCAAGGAACATGAATTTGGGCAAATTCCATGTGACAGTGGAGAACAAGGGACCCTGGTGTGCTATGGTCCATGGCAGTGGTGAGCTGCAGATTTTTTAACAACTGATTATCTAGCTGGGTAGGCATGGCTGGTTGGTCATGTGACTGGGTGGGTGATGTCACTCATCATACTCAGCCCTGCCTCCCAGCCACTCACCTCAAAGGAACAGGTAGGATTCAGCCTGTTGGGGCTAATCCCATCCCTGGCTGGCCCTGCCCCCACCCATTTTTGGGTCCCGCCCCCACCCATTTATGGGTTGTTTTTGGGCCATTTTCAGACCAAAAATGATCCAGAAAATACCCTAGAAAATGGCCCCCAAACAGGCTGCTTTGGGGGCATTTTCAGGCTGGTTTCGGCCTGGGAAATGGCCTGAAATGGCCTCAAAACAGCCAAAAAACAACCCATAAATGGGTGGGGGCGGGGCCAGCCAATGGTGGATTTGCTGATTTGCTGAACTGCACCTAATCTTAACAACAAGTCAGAACAAGTGAGAACCAGAATCAGCCCACCTCTGGTTCATGGGAATCACAAAGAGTCAGACACAGCTCAGTGACTAAACAACAAAGTACAGAGGAATCTGGGCTTGAGGTTTCAATGGTAATTTCCAATTCTAGTTTGACATGAGTATGGTTTCAACTTTGTCTCCAAGAGGCAAGAAAATATGGAAAGACCATTGTAAAAAGTGGTCCCAAAAATGCTTTTTCAAAAGGCAACTGGAGTTTGTTTTTCCTTGAAGACGTTTCGCTTCTCATCCAAGAAGTTCTGAAGAAGTTTCTTGGATGAGAAGCGAAACATCTTCAAGGAAAAACTAAGTCCAGTTGCCTTTTGAAGAAGCGCTTTTGAAACAACCATGACATGGATGATTGACCATCTCCACAGACATTGTAAACAGATCTAGAAAAAAAAAACCACAACAGAAGACAAAATTCAACATTTATTGTAAGACAGTATCTGAAGCATAGAATGGTACAATAGGGGGCATAAACCAAGATGTTCGATAAACAAAATTTACTAGATGACTCTGAATCTGTTACCCTTCTGAGTAGTGCAAGTAGAATTATCTACCTTCCGCATAGTGATATGATTCAATTTTTGGGGAGGGAAATTAGACTAAAAACAAGATGATGCTTCAGTTTTGCACCTATAGCACAACTTTGCTTCTCAAGCAAGTTGGAAATTATTTACCTGAATGAATTACCTTTTGAACATTTCTCCCTGACAACATCCAAGCTCAATGACAAGATCTGGCAAAGGTCCTCAAACTTCATTTGAGGTTTTGTGTAATAAATCTGGGATGCTTAATTCTATGTGCTCTGTTTCCTGCCCCCTCCCCTCCCCAATGATCTCAAAGCTTCTTCAGAAGGTTGATGATTGATATCCATAAACCATGTCCAGGTGAAAAAATAATTCAATTCCATCTATCCTTCCCTGAAACACAATGCAAATTCCAAGGTGGAATGATGTCACTGCAGCCCATCTCCATAATATTACTTGAGGTCAGTCTGAGACGGACTCTTCCTTTAGATGTGTCTGCATCAGAAGCCTCACGATGTGAAGACCTGAAGCTATTGAATCTACTGGTTGAGATAAATTGATGTGGACCTCAATGCTCCAAATGTTCTCCTGAAAATAATGGCATCTTGGCATTTTATCAAGTGCTCAGGCGGTCATTCTCTGTGATATCAGCTGGAGCTTGAAGGATAGAGCCGTAAAGAAAGGATTGTCAGTCATAAACATTCCTCAAAATCACAAAAGCCACAATTAGAAGTTTAAGTAATGGAGGCCGTGATACCCTTGATATTTCAACAATTAATCTGTGACGACTAGCTTCCTTTCAAGCAGGGGCTTTTGTCAAATGGCTTAATTGAAAGAGAAGGACTAAAAGATAACATGAAATTAGAACAAACATGCAAACAGCCAAACCAAGAAAGGCAAAGTTAAGAGTTTGTTAAGCAACCCAACCCTTTGTTGGTAACTTGGAGAAAGCATTATTTAGAATACCAGACTATCCAAGAGACTCTGACTTCTAGTCCCACCCTAGGGACAAAAACCCAGGAGAGAGTGACTTCTAGTTCTCTCTTAGCCATGAAGGCCAACTGGGTAACTTTGAGCTAGCGCTCTCTCTCTCTCTCTCTCTCTCACTTTCACTCTCACTCTCTCAACCCAACCCAACTCACAGGATTGTTGTTGTGGGGAAAATAGGAAGGGGAATGCACATAAAAATAAATCAGTAGCATAAAAATAAATAGTTATTATTTGCTGGCATGGATTTGGGTAGGTGGTCTCCAAGCCTTACATTCAAAGATTACATGGTGATATATTAATATCCCTCCTTACTTTGCACAGTTGCCTGAAGAAGCTACAGATATATTTTGGAAGGATTAAGGATTGGAAGGGTACGAAAGGATTATGACTGTGGTTTTCCAAGTCCGGTTAGTTTCATTCTGTTTCTCACATAAATAAGCAAATTAGTCCATTGATTCAGCTTCTTCCTATTTGTCACAAATACTGTTCTGTACAGACTAGGTGAAATGTGGCTTAATGTCAGTAACTGTGAGAGGGATCTTGGAGTCCTAATGGGCAATGCCTTAAATATGAGCCAGCCATGTGTTATGGCTGCCAAAAAGCCAACATAGTCCTAGGCTGCATAAACAGAGGGATAGAATCAGCAATGGGATCCTACCTCTTCCACCACCAGTTCGGTGACCGCATGTGTAATGCGTGCGCACCTAACACGTGTGCAGAATGTTACACACACCAGCTGAGACCTGCAATGCCAATCAGCTGAGAGGATAAAGAAGAGAAAAGAGCAAGGGTGGGTGGGAAGGCTGATCCTGAGCTTTTCCTCTCCTCTCAGCTGATTGTCCTTTTTCCCCCTCCTCTCAGCTGATCTTCAGAGACTTTTTTTAACTACTGGTTCAGGCAAACTGAATAGAATTACCACTGGATACTGATATTCAGTGGTAATTACTGAATTACCACTGGATAGAATCAAGATGACATGAAGTATTAATACCACTTTATAATGCCTTGGTAATACCACACTTGGTAGCACCACACTTGGAATCCTGCATCCAGTTTTGGTCACCACATTATAAAAAAGATGTTGAAACTCTGGAAAGAGTGCAGAGAAGAGCAACAATCTTGATTGGGGAGGCTGGCGGGTTACAGGATTTGGGTGTGTCTAGTCTCGTGAAAAGAAAGACTAGGGGAGACACCTGAATGCAGGACAACATGCAATGGATTGAAATTAATGAAGGAGAGAAGCAACTTGACCAATACTCGAATACAGCTCATCAGTCTGGAACCCGCATTATACATCTGATATTAACACAGTTGAGAAAATCCAGAAATATTTCACAAGAAGAATTCTCCACTCCATTGCTCTTACTCATTGCAGAATACCTTATGCCACCAGACTTGAAATTCTAGACCTAGAAAACCTTCATCTACGCCGCCTTTGGTTCGATCTAAGTATGGTATATAAATCATACATCGCAAAGTCCTACCTGTCAATGAATACTTCAGCTTCAACCATAACAACACAAGAGCAAACAATAGATACCAACTCAAGGTTAAGTGCACCAAACTTGATTGCAGGAAATACGACTTCAGCAACAGAGTAGTCAATGTCTGGAATACTCTACCTGACTCTGTGGTTTTTTCCCCAAACACCAAAACTTTAACCTTAGACTGTCTACTATTGTCCTCACCCCTTTCCTAAGAGGTCTGTAGGGGGTGTGCATAAGCCTACCATCCCTGTCCTATTGTTTCTTTTATTTTTCTTACATGTATCCATTTCATGTATTCATAGCTAAGTTGATACTTATACCTGTAATCTTATAATTGCTTGACAAAATAAATAAATAAACAACTAAGGAGAAATTTCCTAGAACAGTGAGAGCAATCAACCAATGCTCCAGCTTGCCTTCAGAAGTTGTGGGTTTATACAAATATCTCATATAAAATGATGGAAAAATAGTCAAATGAATGTTTAATAATTGATATTATATAAGCACAAGCTAGATCAATAAGGTGAGAATTTATATAACTTGTGAGTAATGGTAAAAACAGGATAACACAAAAGATTGTAACCAACTGACACACTGTATGTATATAATTGAAAGATGGTTTTATGTTTTTATGTTTTGTTCATATGTTTGTTATAAAAAATAAAAACTTTGTTTGAAAAAAATATGAAAAAAAAAAGTTGTGGGTGCTCCAACACTGGAGGCTTTTAAAAAGAGACTGGATAACTGTTTGTCTGCAATGACATAGAGTCTCCTGCTTCAGCAGAGAGTTGGATTAGATGACCTCCGAAGTATCTTGCAACTCTGTTATTCTATGTTATCTTCTCTTCTTAGTCTATTCTTCTCTATCCTGCCTTACAGGTTTGTATGAGGAACTGGACTGGTTGGATGGGGATGGGATAACTAAAAAAGGAAATAAAAAGAACAGAAGAAGGAATAACAGCCAGGAGTCAGCTACTCAGGAGTAAATAAGAGTACATCACCCAGAAGCTGCTACTGTTTCTTCTAGGGTCACCCTTGGTTGCATTAGAAACTGCTGACATTAGAAAGCTGTCAAGGCCTCACTTGGGATTCATTTATTCACTCCATTTCCATGACAAAACAGGTGATTTTTGTGCAAATGTGTCACATCTTTAGGAGTGGGAGAAACACACTCACTGGGAGGTGAAAAGAGGCTCCAGTGCTGTGTTAGCACAAGTGGATGTTGCAAAGAACAGTGATATTAAATCCACCCATGCCCCCGTGGCTCGGCAATAAAATATTCGTCTGGTATTGTCTGATTCCTCATTTTCTGCTAAAGCCATTGTCAGCAGGAACCATCAACATAATAGCATTTAAGTGGAGCTCTTCAGCCAGCTTGTAAAATAAGTCCTGTTAAGCACTTCTCAAGAATTCCATTCAAATCCAGAAATGCCTCTGTTGACTGAGTTGGAAGACATTTAGAAATGAAGATAACAAGGAGCAGGTTTAAACTTTGGGGAGGCCCAATGTGATGAACCTGGGCATAGCACAAAGGCAACACAGACAGGTAGCAGTTCATCTCTTTATTGCCCCCCAAATACTTCCACATTTCTGGCAAGTCCCAGAGCCAAGGGATCACACACACACACACACACACACACACACTTCATGCAGCCTCTGGCTCAGTGGTGGTTTGCTACCAGTTTGGCCCGGTTGAACCAAACCGGTAGCAAAAATCCCTACTGGTTCAGTGAACCGGTAGTAAAAAAAAAAAAGCCTCTGATGATCAGCTGAGAGGAGAAAGAAAAGAAAAACGCAGGATCAGCCCTCCCTCCCACCCCTGCACTTTTTTCTTCTTTATCCTCTCAGTTGATTGGCGCTTCAGGCCTCAGGTGGTGTGTGGAAAGCTACGCGTGGATGTTAGGTGTGCACGCATTAGGTGTGCATGCGCGCGATCACCAAACCAGTAAAGGAAGACGTAGGATCCTACTGCTGCTCTGGCTGCAAATAGTCCAGTGCAATACTGTGAGCACCACTGGCTGCAAACCAAGAAATCCAGCAGGGAAAGTTGAAAAGTCCAGGAACTAAAGGAGCAAGGCAAGTATTCAGAAATCCAGAAAGAATGCAAGGAATTTAGAAAAGTTCAAATGTCAGCACTCAATACTCCATGAATACAGTAGTTGTTCCTGACAAACGCCCCTCCTCACAGCATCTCCATAAGACTTAGTCCCTAGGTGTGCCTTGTGAAGAGGGGTAGGGTGCTCTCCTCTCAAGTAGATGGGTCAGTCTGCACTGTCCTCGCTTACTCTCCATTCTCTGTGCCTGAGGATCAGGAGGGGGCAGTCCCTGCTCATTGCCTGAGCTCTGTTCACTGCTTAGCCTCTCTTGGTCGATTCCTTCCTGCCTACAAGCCATCCCAATCCTGAAAAGCCCTGGTCTGACTGGCCCTGCTCCTCCCCATTTTCCTCCCAAGCCAATGAAGCCGCCCCCTCAATCTCTGACGGCTCCAGTTCCAGCTCATCTTCCCCTGGAGATTCAGGCTCGGACGGGTACATGACACCCAAGATTTGAGCTGAACCTCTTCTAAGAAATTAAAATTATAACCCCAAAATTGTATAACCCACTTTGCACATAGTTTTGAATCACTCAAATCCGATAACCTTACACAGGGAGTTTTTGACATACAGCCACAATTTCTGTTGCAAAGCGAGACAGCAGTGGGGTGAGTTTTGACCCATTATCCAACCTCTTTTGCCGCAGTTGTTAAGTGACTCACTATAGTTGTGGAGTTAGTAACAGGGTGGATAATTGAATATGGCTTTCTCGTTGACCTTGCTTGTTGGGAAGTCACAAAATGGGGATTGCTTGACCCTGGGAGGACACTGCAACTGTCATAAATAGGAGTCCAAGTGTCTGAATTTTGGTCATGTGATCACAGGGAGGTTGCAACAATTGTAAGTGTGAAAAATGGTCATGTGACTTTTTTCAGTGCTGTTGCAACTTCAAATTGGTCACTAAATGAATGGTTGTAAGTCAATGACTATGTTGTTGAAAGAAATATCCATCTGGTTCAGTTCCAAGTGGGGAGAAAGACACTGGAAACATGGAGGCTGATTGGAAAGATGGTTTAATGATGAATAGGACAACATGGGTTTGAAGACCTGGGCAGCTGACCTCATGGAGTGGAGAGTGTGGGTTATTTATACCCTCCCTTGGCCCTTGCCCTTGAGTTTCCTGTTCCTGTGGCAAGGTCACATATTCTATTGGTTTCTGTAGGGGTCACTGGTAACCAGGTAACCAGTTCTGGAGTGGAAATTTTGAGTAGTTCGGAGAACTGGCAAATACCACCTCTGATTGGCCCCACCCCTATATATTCTCTGCCTCCCATGTACCAGCTGATTGGCTGGGTCTTCTTTGGTTGCCCTGCACAGGAGAACGGAGCTGGAAAGCAGGTGAGTGGGGTGTGGAGGGAATGGGATTTTGCAGTAACTTTCTCCCAGGAGTGTGGAAGAAATGGGGATTTTGCAGTATCCTTCCTCTGCCACGCAGACCAAGCCATGCCCACTGAGCCATGCCCATAGAACCAGTCATAAAAACAACTGAATCCCACCACTGACTGACATCCCCATAACTCTTCTAAAGACGTTACCTTCTAAAGATGGTAACAAAACTTTCAGAAACCAATCCACAGGCTTGGAGAATGAATCTTTACCCTCTCTCTCTCTCTCTCACACACACACACACACTCACACACAAACTTATGTATAAAATAAACTTTTACTAAAGTTTTCAATCAGCGTGTACAGGAGTGGGCTTCAAAAATTTCAGCAAAGGGTCCTCTGCCCAGTTGCTGATTGGGTGTGGCCATGGTGGGTGTGGCCTAGTTGGCCTCGTACATCATGGGGGGCATGTTTTTGCACTCCCTGGGCTCTGGAGGCTTTCCTCAAGCCTCCAGGAGGGCAAAAACAACCTCCCCGGGCTCCGGAGGCTCTCTAGAAGCTGGAAATTGGTCATTTCCGGCCTTCCTGAACTTCAAGGAGGCCCGTTTTTCACCTTCACCGAGCCTTCGTAAGTGCCCTGAACTTACCTGCATCCAAAATGGGACATGTGGGGACTCCTAGGAGGGGTGGGGCAGGGTGGAAGGGGCCAGCCAGGATTAGGATTTGGGGGTTCTCTGAACTGCACAGAATCTTAGCTAGGGGCTCTCCTGAACCCCTGTGAGACCCCAGCAACCCACCCCTGAGTGGGTGCTACCTGCTCTAACATATGCCAGTGAAACATGGACAGACTAACCTCACATATCTGAGAATCTGAAGTACCAATGGTCAAAACAAATTGATGGTAGATAAGAGTCAGTGGAATTCAAGTTGGGTGACTGGATGTCATTTGAGTGCAAAGATTGATGACATATTTTATCCCACTCTTGGGCTCAGCCTGTAGTTTATATATTGTCTTCCCAACTACGTTATTTATATATACATAACACCTACAATAAATAAGTAATAAATAAATAGGTAAGTAAATTAATACATCTCTACCCTTACTTTGATTGCAAAAACAAAAGGCCGTACTAATTGCAGAAAGCTAAAAGCATTGCTTTAAGAAAACTGCACTGCCACATCAGTCGACCAACAATCTGATGGATAGCTACTTTCCATAGTTATCTAAATCAGCAGTACACTTATCTTAACTGTGGCTTCATTTTGCATCAGGAAACAATAAGGATAAGATGCTAATTGAGATTTGTGTGAGTAAACCTGGAAAGCAGCAAGTAAAGCCATAAAGAACAGCTTTCAAAAGGACTAATAAAGAAAGCGATGAGGACAGCACATTGATAGAGGCTGGAAATATGTGTGTGTGTGTGTGTGTGTGTGTGTGTGTGTGTATAGGTCTAGGTGTGTTTGGGTCTTTTCCCATGTAAAATTAAGAGTATCTTGGTGACATTTCGGCAAGGTCGCCAAGATACTCTTAATCTTACAAGGGAAAAGACCCAAACACACCTAGACCTACACACACACACACATATACATATATATATTTGGGGTTTTTTGGCAGATGAGATTCTGCCGAAACGTTGCTACAACTTTAAAAGCACAACTACAATGACGTGGGATAATACCCGAAGGAAGCTGAACAGCACATACACACACACACACACACACACACAAACATAGATATAGATATATAGATATAGACTCAAATGCCAAAATGTTAAAATGGAGAGCTGAGTTACTGAGGATTTATATATATATGTATATATATATATATAAAACCCTTGGAGATCTTGCAAGAAGCAGCCTAACTTTATTATTATTATTTATTAACAAGAATAATGATAGCATGAAGGACAAATAGAGCCTGAATCCCTTTTTTCTTTTGCTGTCACTTTCTGAAAGATGAGTGAAGTCAAATGGAAGAGATTCACATCCCGAGGAGAAGTGAAGTCAACTTATCAATGTATATATTTGCTTTCTAGCCTGAAAGGGGAGTGAAAATAGAGGCTCTTTCTTTAAAAAAAAATCACAGTTGTAAACAGCATTTTGGGGCTCAACTCTGCTGGAGGATGAAAGTCATCAACTCATAGAGGGCAAGAAAGGAAGTAACAGAATGGGAACTTATCAACAGGAGAACCAACCTAGAACTAAGGAGAGATTTCCTGACAATGAAAAGAATTAACCAGTGGAACAACTGGCCTTCAGAGGTTATGGGTTCTCCGTCACTGAAGGCTTTTAAGTAGAGATTAGACAGCAACTTGTCTGGAATGGTATAGGATCTCCTGCTTAACCTGGGGATTGGACTAGACTAGAAGTCTTCCAAGTTCCCTTCCAACTCTGTTATTCTGTTATATAGAATAGAATAGAATAGAATAGAATAGAAAATATGGAATGGAATGGAATGGAATAGAATAGAATAGAATAGAATAGAATATAACAGAATTGAAAATATGGAATAGAATAGAATAGAATAGAATAGAATAGAATAGAATAGAATAGAATAGAATAGAATAGAATAGAATAGAATTCTTTATTGGCCAAGTGTGATTGGACACACGAGGAATTTGTCTTGGTGTAAATACTCTTAGTATAAATAAAAGAAAAGATACATTCGTCAAGAAGCATAAGGTACAACACTTAATGATAGTAATAGGGTTCAATAAGCAGTCAAATTATACTAGGAGACAGTCAATATAAATTTTAAGGATACAAGTGACAAAGTTACAGCCATACAGTCACAAGTGGGAGGAGATGGGCAATAAGGAGTGATGAGGAGATTAACAGTAATAGTAGTGCAGACTTTGTAATAGTTGAACAGTGTTGAGGGAATTATTTGTTTTGCAGATTGATGGCTTTTGGGAAAAAACTGTTCTTGTGTCTAGTTTTCTTTATGAGTTGTATAGATAAGAAGCAACCTATGGAAACTTATAGAGGAGAGGTCCTAGTGGTGGGATTCCATTTTTTTTATGACCGGTTCTGTGGGTGTGGCTTGGTGGGTATGGCAGGAGAAGGATCCTGCAAAATCTCTACTCCCACCCCACCCCACCCCACTAACCTGCTTTCCAGCTAAATAGAAATTGCCTGACAGTGAGAACACTTAACCAGTGGAACAATTTGCCTCTGGAATTTGTGAATTCTCTAGCACTGGAAGCTTTTAAGAAGAGACTGGATAGCCATTTCTCTGAAATGTTATAGGGTTTCCTTGCCTGAGCAGAGTGTTGGACTAGAAGACCTCTAAGCCATCAAAGGTCCCTATCAACTCTGTTATTCTGCTATTCTATTATTCTACAATTCTGCTATTCTGCTATTGTGAAACTAAGGTTTCGTCTTTTCTGCAACAGAGTGTTGGAAGTTGAAACCCACCCCTCTCCTAGAAAAATAAAATATTTTAGGATATACTCAAAAGGCAGAATATTTCCCCTAAAAATCAGAGAGGCAGAAACTCAGCCTTCCCACCTTTGTTAATGGGCCATTAAAGCATGGCCCAGCCTATTCTACATAACAAAGATCTACCTCCTTCAGGCAGAGCTATTCAATTGCCTTTTATTGCACCACCCACCAAGTTTCAACCAAACTTAGCACAAAGACAACGTACAAAACTAGCTATGATCTCTGACAGCAACCAATCAGGATATTCTTCCTGTACTCCAAGAAGTTCAAAGCCCAACAGAGGGCATAAAACTCTTAGCATCTCTTCCATTTTTCTTCACCCAAGAGCTCCAAGGCATGTGATCCTGTACACCATTAAACCATCTTTCCAAGCAGCCTCCATGTTTCCAATGTCTTTCTTCCCCACTTGGAACCAAACTAACAAGAGCGAAGGAGGATTGTTTTATTTTTGTTTTAATCTTTTTGTCAAATGAACCACGTTTACATCTGAATGCGATTTCCTCTTCCTGTGTACTTTTGATTACCCAATTTCATACTTGCTTACTTTTCTTTATTGATTAGTCCTTGGGCCGTATCAAAGCAAAGAGTTCCAGACACAAATTATTGCTAAAATCTGATTTAAAAAAATGATTTAAAATGGAATTGGAATAAAATACGACTTAAAATGAAATTGAAATAAAATACAATTTAAAATGAAACTGGAATAAAATGCAACTTAAAATGAAATTGGAATAAAATACAATAATTTAAATTACCCATTTTCACTTCTTACTATCCTTGCTTGTTGCAGAAGGGCCAATTAAGAAACCTGTTTTGGACTGTGAGTATGATTAGCTGTGATTACATGGATAGGTTCTCTCAGGTTGGTGATCCATCCAGATTGGTTTGGCCATCTTTCCTGGAAGAAAGTTCATTGCTACCGGGAAACAGATATTAAGCTAGGCAATGAAAAGAAAATTCAAATGAGTGAAGGGACTTCATGAACTGAGCTGATCATTGTTGCCCCTTGCTTGTTTTCCTTCTCGTTCAGCTGTTTCTTCTCCTGCAGTATCAATGTTGAGTGGACTTTCCTCCCCTTTTTCTTTCCCATGGTAAGAAATCACCATCACCAAGGTCCTCTCCATGGTCTTTCTTCAACCTTAAATAAGTTTATATTCCATGGTGTGTTTGTATTTCTCAGGTCTCAACCTCTATCCTTTTTAGAATGGCCTGAACTTCAAAGAGGTCCCATTCAAAGGAGAGTTAATCCCTTGGCTTGTCAATCTCAGGGCAATTTTCTAAAATTTAGGGATCCCTTCCAGACAGAAATTGCCCTGCACTGGAGCATCATGTGGAGTGGGTGCTTTTATGCATGCAGAACATATACATTTGGCAATTTCCTTAAGCAGGGAAAGGTGATTCTTTGGGTTAGTGTCTTAGGTGCTAGGATAAAATAGGAGTGATGTTTCAGATGAGTGAAGGGACTTCATGAACTGAGGAGTGAAAATAGGAGTGATGTTCTCAATTTAGGACAATTGTATAGCTGGGAATAGATGTGTCAGGGAATCCCAGAGGAAGGAAGGAAGAAAGGAAGGAAGGAAGGAAGGAAGGAAGGAAGGAAGGGATGGAGGGAGGGAGGGGAAAAGGATGGAGGGAAGGAAAGAAAGTTAGGAAGAAAGTAAGAAGGGAAGAGGAAGGAAGGATCTTGGCTTCTGGAAAACACAAGCTTGATTTTCCCTCCAGGTGAAAATAGGTTCCATTCCAATGAGATCTTCCGAGATGATTATCCATCAGAGATGTCCTAGCGCAGGGATCTCCAGACTTGGCAACCTGAAAACTTATGGTCTTCAACTCCCAGAATTCCTCAGTCAGGAATTCTGGGAGTTGAAGTCCCAGAATTCCTCAGTTAGGAATTCTGGGATTTGAAGTCCACAAGTCTTCAAGTTGCCAAGTTTGGACACACACCCTTTCTTAGTGGATCCTGCACCAATCAGGGGGTGTGTATTTAGAAGACCTCAAAAGTCATTGGATTATTAATGACTTTGTACCTTCTCCTCCTCTTTGCAAGAACATTTTTCCCTGTAAGAACACATATAGTGATGGCTTAATGGGATCCAATGTATTACTCCAGATCCTCCTTGTATTTGGGACCACCAAATGTTAAGTCCATCTGTCCCTTTCAAAGTAGGGATGGCAAATAAAGTGGGCTTCGATTGAAAATGAAAGTTGGAGTTGAGCATACAAGGGACATGTAAGCAGGAGTGCTAATCAACCGGTATAACAATCAATTCATTGAGCACACGCTTTGCACCCGCATGCACCAAACCTGCACTCTGCGTGCGTGCTCCATGTTTAAAAAAGCTAAAACTTACTTTCAATTCAGTGGTGAGATTCCAAAAAAATTACCATTGGTTCGGTGCCATGGCTTGGTGGGTGCATTTTGTGTGTGTGAACACACTTTGAATGCGCGCTCGCATCAAACACGCACTTTGTGCAGGCGCAGAGGTGTTCCAACTCACCACCTGCAAGCCTGCACTCTCTCTGTCACTTCTCCTGTGCCACGCAAAACAGCTGCGCTTCAAATTCAGAAGATTAAGGTGAGCCCGGGTGGTGGGTGGGCCCAATAGCAGAGCGGCGGAGAGAAGTAGTTCGATCTCTGCTGCTCATCACCACTACCGACTTCACCAAACCAGATTGAACCAGTATAATACCATCAATGCTTCAACTGCAGTTGAAAAAAGAAAAAGCTGTGGTGTGGCAAACAGCTCTAACAAAAAGACATAAAGCACAGGAAAGAACAAGGGTGGGGAGGTGGGTGGGTCCACATGCTTGTGAGACCAAACCAGTTCAAAGCCAGCTGATCATTGGAACAAGAGGTTTGTTTGAACTGGGAGAGTCCCACCCCTGCATGTAGGTCTCATTTTTTTTGCTTCTGTTGTTAAAAGCACATCCAAAACATGGTTCTGGAGCTGTGTTGCTATTTTGAAGACCTGCTGCTTGATAGAGTGTCATTTGTCTCCAGCTTTCCCAAGTACCAGCTGGCAGCTAAGTGACTCACATGTGTTTTCCTGACATTTAACAAATGGGAACAGCTTGCCAATCTGTGTTAAGTTACTCTGGCAAATAGTCATCAGCTATGCGGCATCGATGTTCAGGACATTAGTGAAAACATGGACACGTACACTCAGAGAAAGAAGGGATAACAGATAACAGATAATCAGAGTTGGAAGGGACCTTGTAGATCATCTAGTCCAACCCCCTGCCCAAACAGGAGATTCTGCACCATTTCTGACAAATTGCAGTCCAATCTCTTCTTGAAAGTCTCAAGTGATAAAGGTCCCACAACTTCCGAGTCAACTTCTGTTCCACAGGTTGATTGTTCTCACTGTCAGAAAGTTTCTCCTTATTTCCAGGTTGAATCTCTCCTTGATCAGTTTCCATCCATTATTCCTTGTCTGACCTTCGGGTGCTTTGGAAAATAACTTGACCCCCTCCTCCTCTCTGTGGCATCCCCTCAAATATTGGAAGACTGCTATCATGTCTCCCCTGGTCCTTCCCTTTACAAGACTAGCCAGGCCCAGTTCCTGTAACCATTCTTCAGTCTCCAATCTCTTAATCATCCTGGTTGCTCTTTTCTGCACTTTTCCTAGAGTCTCAACATCTTTTTTATAATATACTGACCAAAACGGCAATGGAAAGATGAGAAACATAGGTGAAATAGCTGAGGGGGGGATGTCCCAAAATTATTTGGGGAACAGCTTCTCTAGAGAAGGATATTTGTTGGTTGAAACTATCGAAACTAGATCTTGGTTGGCCATGTTTGTCTGAGGTCTTTGGTGCTCTTTGAGTTCAGTTGTTTTCTTGCAAACATTTCATTACCCAACTAGGTAGTAGCATCATCAGTGCTCCAAGAGAGGGGGGTTTGGTCTCTCTGTTGTGGGAAGCCCCTTCTCCTTCTAGAAGGATGAAATATTTTGGGGAAAATTAAAACAGGCAGATTATTATATTTCCCCAAAGGAAGGATGGAGAAACATGTTCCAGATTCTATTTCCTGAGTAGTAAAACAGCTTCCAGCAGAAATCTTTAGAGAGGGAGATTAAGAAATCCTGGCCAATCTAGTCATAAACAAAATATCTTCAGCTCCAGAGCTTCTTAATTGGGATTAAGAAGGACAGGACTGTTTAGGACACAATAGGATCAACCCACCACGGTTGAAATAGCAAAAGACACAAAAGCCTGCACAATCCTCAGAACAGTTCAAGTTCTTCAAAGTTACAGAAACCTACAAAGATCCACCCCACTCATTCAACCATTTGGTCAGCTGTCCCAGAACCGCACACTCTGTGTGTGTGTGTGTGTGTGTGTGTGTGTGTGTATTGCTTCTACTCTTCAATAAAGAGAGTCTTTCTCTCCAATTGGCTCCATGTCATTTCCAGCATCTTTCTCCCAGCTTGGAACTGAATCAGATGGATTTTCCTTCCAACAATGTATGTATGGCATTTTGCGGACCTGGACTTGATGATGTTACCTAGTTTGGATCATGAAACATCTACAAGAAAACCAGCAAGCTCAGACAGCATCAAAGTATCCCCTACTCAACCAATAATACAGATATATTCGCCATAATTTCCCTGTGTCCCTTTCTCTTATCCTCTTCCTACACTTTTTCCCCCTCCTCTTTTCTTATATTTATTTTGAAAGAGACAGAATAGCTGAAGTAGGCAGATGAGGATCCCATTGTAAATGGGATATCTTAATGTACTGACAATTTTAATTAGTGGCTATTAATTCTACTAATATACTTCTCAAAAAAATTGTGCTGGCTTTGCATATATCATGGCATACAAGCTTTCATTCATGGGGGGCGGGGGGAGAGAGACATAATTGATATGAGAAGGAGTTGGCTTCCAAAGGCTGACAAAGGGGCAGAAGTGCAGGATTTTTGTCTTTTTTTTTTTTTTGGTAATTTAATGGTCTTAAATTCAGGTTATTCTTCTTTTCAGAAACAATATGGCAGTGATGTGGCTTTCAGTAGATAACAGAATAATAGGCTTGGAAGGGACCTTGGAGACCATTTAATCCAACCCCCTGGTCAATCAGAAAACCTTATACCATTTCAGATAAGGGCTTGTCCAAACTCTTCTAAAAAGAGAGACATTGGGAGAATACGAGAATAATGATGGCTCTGGGTTGAAATGAGGGGTCTTTGGTCCTCTCTGAGCTTAGTGGTTTTCTTGCAGACCAATTATAGTCTAGTACTGTGATGGTGAACCCATGGTATGCGTGCCAGAGGTGGCATGCAGAGCCCTCTCTCTGGGCACATGAGCCATTGTTCCAGCTCAGCTCCTCCGTGCATGCACATGCACATCTCCCGCTGACCAGCTGGTCTTTGGGTCTCTGCTGTGCATGTGCAGGGGGGCGGGGTGCAGGGCATGGGGTGGGTGCATGTACAGGGCATGCATGCATTGCATTGGGCTGCATGCATGCGCTTTGGGCACTTGGGGCTGAAAAGATTAGCCATCACTGGTACATCAGGATGAGACAACCCAACTTAGAATATATAATGATAGGGTTGGAAGGAACCTTGGAGGTCTTCCAAATCAACCCTCTGGTCAAGCAGGAAACTCTATACTATTTCAGAAAAGTGGTTGTCCAATCTCTTCTTAAAAGCTTCCAGCATTGGAGTTTCTGAAGTCAAGCCATTCCACTGATAGATGGTTCTCACATTAGGAAATTTCTCCTTAGTTCTAGGTTGCTTCTGTCCTTGATGAATTTCCATCCAATGCTTCTTGTCCTGCCTTCAGGTGCTTTGGAGAATAGATGACTCCCTCTTCTTTGGGGGAACCCCTTAAATATTGGAAGGCTGATATCATGTCACCCTTAGTCCTATTCTCTAGACACAATTCCTGCAACATTCTTCATAGGTTTTAGCCTCCAAGGCCTTTAATCTTCTTTGTTGCTCTTCTCTGCACTCTTTCTAGTGTCTCAACATCTTTTTAAATATCCTGGCAACCAAAACTAGGTGCAATATTCCAACTTATTCTTCCCTTTGAAAGACAATGGAAGAATTCAGTGGCATGGACCTCTCTGAAGAACAGAAACCCTGTAAAAATGAATTTTTATTTGATGGAATGAAGGAGAGTGGGGTGCATTTGCTCAGGTTGGACTTCTTGTTGGACAAAGTTGGACTCCTCTGATAGGTTGTCCAGATTCTATTATTCTGCCCTATTACAAGAAAGAATTTTTTTTTAAATGATGCCATATCAGTTTATGAGAGGAAAATGAACCCCACATAACCCTGGTTCACAAATGAGTAATGCAGAAAAGAAATTTAGAACAGAGTTCTCCTGAAGGACCTTCATTAATCATGAATTTCTGCCCTGTTTTGAGTGACAATGCTTTTCTGTTGTGTTCTTAAAGTAAGAATGAATTTAAGCCGGTGGTAATATATATTGATCTGTGATTTCCCCTCAAACAGTTCATAATAATGCTTATTTAGTAGGTGCATTCAAATTTTATCCTTGCTTTCATTAGAGAGCTCAGAATATCAAATATGACTCCTTTGTTATGAAATAGATGGCATTTAAAACCTGCTAGGTTAATCAAAATATTCAAAAATATGTCTAGCAAAGGTTGGAAATCTGGCACATATTATCATATGTGGTGGACTTGTGCTAAAGCAAAAAAATATTGGACATGTGTTTGGACAATTTTGGACAAAAATACACATGCAATAAAAGATATCAGGAAAATATCTAGATCTTAAACCTGAACTTTTTTGTTTAAATTAGGTATAGTACCAGAAAAAATTGATAAACAAAGTGTATATTTAATATTGCCTGTATTAATAGCAGCGAGGATTGCACTTGTGCAGCAGAGGTAGTATTCAGCACGTCCTGACTAGTTCTGGAGAACCAGTAGTGGAAATTTTGAGTAGTTCAGAGAACCGGCCAATCCCACCTCTGACTGGTCCTGCCCCCATCTCTTCTCTACCTCCCAATTCCCAGCTGATCGGCTGGGTCTCCTTTTGTTGCCCTGCACAGGAAAAGGGAGCTGGAAAGCAGGTTAGTGGGATGGGGAGGGAATGGGGATTTTGCATCTGCCATGCCCACCAAGCCACACCCACAGAACTGGTAGTAAAAATTTGTGAATCCCACCCACTGTTGTGCAGCATGGGAAAAATGAAGAAATGCCACTAGATAAAGAGGTATTTAAGAAGATATTGGACTGTGTAGAAATGGACAGACTTACACTGAAGATTAAACAGAAAGAAGATACAATACAGAACATAGAATTTATTTTATCAGTGTATGGAAAAAAGGGGGTAAAGATCAGGAATATAATCTGTACTGTCAAGCAAACAAAGCAACCCAGACAACATGATATTTATTAAGCACTAATAAATGTAATAGTAGAAAATTAATAAAACTATATTTTAAAATATATGACTCCTTTGTTTCTATTGTTTTATCTTAGAAACATAACTTGAGCTATAAGTTCGGTTGAGGGACGGAAGGTAGATTTAAGTACAGGTAGTCCTTGACTTACAACTGTTCATTTAGTGAACATTCAAAATTACGACGGCACTGAAAAAAGTGACTGTTATATATAGAAATAACATATGTATTTGCCTATTATATCTTAAGGCCCTGTCACACTGCCCAACGGATGCAAAACGGACACAACGGACGAGCAAAATGTATCCGCTCTCAGAAGGGGCAAAAATTTGCATAACCGGAGCGGATAACACGGACGGGGGGAGGACGCAGGGCGGATGGAAAAGAGGATGCAGAATGGAAGCCTAGCAGATGGAAGCGGATGGGAGCGGATGGCACATCCGCAGGGCTTCCGGGGGGTCTCAGCAAAGCAGATGCGGAACGGAATCAGCGGATGCAGAACGGATGCACAGCAGATGCACAGCAGAAGCCTAGCGAATGCCGAGCGTTAATTGCGCATGCGGAGGAGGATGCATTGGGTCAGCCCCACGGATATAACGGAAGCAGCTCGGAAGCAGGTCACCATTCAGAGGAAAGACCTGCTTCCAGACACCATCGACTGCCTTGCCTGTCCTGCCTGCATGCCTGCCTGCAAGCCTTGCTGCCAGCCTTGCTGCCAGCCTCCCTGCCAGCCTTGCTGTCTGCCTGCCTGCCAGCCTTCCTGC
Source organism: Laticauda laticaudata (assembly GCA_004320025.1). Lineage (NCBI taxonomy): Eukaryota > Metazoa > Chordata > Lepidosauria > Squamata > Elapidae > Laticauda > Laticauda laticaudata. The sequence goes on from BHFT01057226.1 coordinate 24,862, forward strand.
CAGCCAGTCTGCCTGCCAGCCTTGGTGCCAGCCAGTCTGCCTGCCAGCCTTGGTGCCTGCCTGCCTGCAAGCCTTGGTGCATGCCTGCCTGCCAGCCTTGGTGCCCTGCCTCCCTGCCAGCCTTGGTGCATGCCTGCCTGCCAGCCTTGGTGCCTGCCTGCCTGCAAGCCTGCCTGCCAGCCTTCCTGCCATCTTGGTGCCTGCCTGCCAGCCTTGGTGCCTGCTCCCTGCCAGCCTCCTGCCAGCCAGCAACCCCACAACCATGCTGAGCAAGGAAGCCTCAGCCATCTGCTGCCAGCCCTTGCAAGAGGGACAGGGTTACCATCCCGCCCCTGGCTCTCACTCTGGTTCTGCTGGGGCTTCTGCAGCACGGGCTCGCTCTTCTGGGGCTGGCGCTTCTGCGCTTCTGCTGCTTCTGCTTCTGGAGGAGCTGATGACAAGCACTCCAGCACCAGCCACCTCCACACAACCTGCACCCTTCACCCCTGGAGACTGAGCGACCAAGAGGAGTGCCAGAGACTCATTTTTGTCTTATAGCTTGTTGTTAATAAAGTCTATTTTTTGATTCACACACTTGCTTCATTTCTTTTTTAAATAAAGTCTTGCTGGAAACTTTTAAGAATGGTTTAAGCCTTTGCATGCTTGTGGGATGGGTTAAGATAGCAGTGGGATGGGCAGGTAACCTTTGGGATGGGCAGGGATACCTTTGGGATGGGTAATAGCTGTGGGATAGATAAACCTCCAGTGCAAGCATAGTGGACTGTATGGTCCACCCTCCCAGGTGCACACCTATGGCCCTTTATTATCATAACAATATAATCAATCATCCACACATGTCAACATAAACACAACTCTTATTAAATGCCCTGTTCATTGTAGGCCACTCAACATACATGGCACAATCTCATCAGTGTGATGAGACAGGCTCAAGGAAGCATCCATTAATCATCTATCATCCTGTCTTGCCACTCCACTACTCCAGCTGGGGAGTTGCACCAGTGTTTCAGGAGGTTGCGCCTGCTTCTTCCTTCACATGAGTCTCTGTTGGGCCTTGCACATCCTCAGTGTCTATCAGGTTTCGTCCTTGCCTCCATTCCCCAGGCTCCATGTCCCCATTGCGCTTGTTGCGAGTTCCACGAGGCCTCGTTCAATCAAGACGGTAAGACGGTGGACGAGCGGTGCAATGAATGTGCAGGATGCAGCAAGCTTCCATGATCCTCCTCACGGTCTCTGGGCGATGCTTGCATGGTGGTGAGAAGTACTGAACCTGTTGGCCAGATGCCAAAGGCGTTCTCCACCACCCGTCTTGTCCTGGACAGCCTGTAGTTGAAGATCCTCTCTTCAGGGTGAGGAGTCTGGAAGTGTAGGGCCTTCATGAGGTAGGTTGTGAGGGAGGAGGCGTCATCCCCCACGATGAAGTAGGGCACATCTTGTGTGTCGTTGGGCAGGGGTCTGGATCTGGGAAGCCCACGATGAGGTTTGCGTTCCAGCTCCTCCTTGAGTGACTGGCGTTTGTATACCTGGCATCTGAAGATGAGCCTTGCCTGAAGCATCGATGTACATGAACTTGTAGTCGCATAGACGATGGCAAGAGGATGATGCTGAAGAAGCCCTTGTAATTGAAATAAGTGGACCCGACTTTGGCTGGAGCTTTGCAGGCCACGTGCTTCCCATCTTATGGCCCAACGGTGTGGGGGAAGTTCCACTTCTGATACCACTGTTCTCAACTTTCTTCAGCCTTCTTCAGTGGAGGGGCACTGGAGAAGCTTCTCCTTGTTTCTTCGATGATGGCCTGCCACCACTTCTCTGTCCAAAATGCTGATGGTGTTGTGTGGCACCCTCCAGCCGTACTGCATGCTCCTGTAGGTGGTCCCTGAGGCCAGGTGGCGCAGAGTTGAGTGCCACCTTGAGCCCAGGTTCCAGGCTGGGCTGGAAGTTGGTGTGTGTCTTGGTCAACCTGGGTGTCAGGAAGCTGCACAAGTTCATCAAACATGGCTGGAGGCATCCTCATGAAGTTCTGGAACGCCGAGTGTCTTCGTTCCTGAGCTCCACCATCAGCTTGTTGTACAGTCCGTCGTCTGCTCTTCTGGTGAACCATCTTTGTACCCAGACGCTTCTTGGCTGCCCCTTTTTTTTCCGTAGTAGAGTTCACAGAGCCTGTAGATGGCTTCGCACTGTTGCAGAAGGATGGTGGCTGCCAAAAGGACTGTGTTACGATCCACGGTGGACATGACTGGATGCTGTGGGAAGAGAAGAGGCGATGAAGGCTGCAGAGGTCCGCACCACAGGGCTGCTGTTCTGAAAGTGAGATCCAGATGTGTTGCTCCCCTTTTTATAGGCAGTATAGGGTGTCCCTTGCATCCTCTAGGCATCCTTTAGGCATCTGGTAGACATCCTTAATATCCGAGATAGGTCCCCTCTGCGAATGTTTTTTCTGTTTTAAACGCTTTGTTTCTGTGCTGCATCCGCTAGGCATCCGTTCTGCATCCATTCTGCATCCGTTCCACTTCCTCCCTGCATCCGAGTGGATGCGAGTGGTGCGATGCGGAATGGATGCCTAGCGATATAGCGGATGTGGAATGGATGCGTAGCGGATGCGTAGTGGATGCAGAACAGACGAATTGGATACATTTTCCGCGCAAAAGTTTTGAGCAGCTCAAAACTTTTGAGCGGATGAAACGTCAATAAACGGATGCTGGACGGATATAAAGAGAGGAAGCAAAACGGAGGCAGTGAGTACATCGCGTTAACCAACGGATGGCAAGTTTTTTTGTCCGTTTTACATCACTCTTTGTATCCGTTGGTGCAGTGTGACAGGGGCTTAAGAAAGCATAGAACCAAAGAGACTCCATTTTTGTTTGACCAAGAAAGATATCTGAACACTTATATAAGCATGTTTTGTAACTTATTATTCTGTAAAGTTAAAAATATTATGTCCTTGGCTGGAGTGGGGGTTTATACTGTATTTTGGCTTGAGATTTCATATCAGAAAAGCTGGTTGTCCTGAATTAATGGAACTGGTTAATGATCCATTGTGTTCAGAAGAACATAACAGGAAGATGCCATGAGAAGAAGGGTGGTTTCCAAAGAAAAGGAAACAGGTGGTATGCAATGGGTGTGGCATGGGGATTTACATAGCTGGGTAGATTGTGAACTCAGGAAAGGGCAGATACTATATATATTCCCCAGCCTTCCTGGGGAAATATGTCTTCTGCTATTAACAGATTTCCCTTTTGCAAAAGCTTAATAATAAAGTTCTTGCTTACTGTCTCCAGTTGTGTTTTGTGATTTTTTAGACAGTGACTTAACACCATTTTTCATGCTTATGACCATTGCAACATCTCTACAGTCCCATGATCAAAATATAGATGCTTTGCCAACTGATTCATATTTATGACGGCTAGTCGTTTCCGGCTCTAGGGGATGGTGCTCTTCTCCGTTACAAAGCAGTAGAGCCAGCACTGTCCAAAAACATCTCCATGGTCATGTGGCTGTCATGACTAAATGATGAAGGTGCAAGGAACATAGTTATCTTCCTACCAAGGGGGTCCATATTTTTCTACTATCATTTTTACATGCTTTCAAACTGCTAGGTTGGCAGAAGCTGGAACAAGTAACGGGAGCTCACTCCATTACGTGGCACTAGAGATTCAAACCACTGAACTGCCGATCTTTCTGGTCGACAAGCTCAGCATCTTAGCCATTGAGCCACCACCTCCCTGCCTGAAATAGATAGTTAGACAGACAGACAGACAGACAGACAGACACAAATAATCCTTGAAGATTATTTTGCTTCATTTCTTAAAAATAGGGCCTCAGTTTGTCTGATGAGATCAACACATTTATTGTTCCCATTGTTTAGGAAATGCAGGCTAACCACAATATGGAACACAAAATGCTAAATGATCTATGTTTAAAAGACTTTGGATACATGCAAGGATCACTGTAGATTAGAAAATTGGGGTTAAAACTTCAAGAATGCTGAAAAGACACAGCCAGCAATTTATCCTTATTGTTTTAAAAATATTTTCAATACTATAAATTTTCCTTCCTTCCTTCCTTCCTTCCTTCCTTCCTTCCTTCCTTCCTTCCTTCCTTCCTTCCTTCCTTCCTTCTTTCCTTCCTTCCTTCTCCTCTCCCATTATTTTCCTCTTCCTCTATCATTTTAATTTCCCCCATTCCTCCCTCTTCTTCTTTCCTTCTCCTTCCATTCTTTTGTGCCTTTCTCCCTAGCCTATCATTTCAATTTCCTTCCTTCCTTCTTCCCTGCTCTTTTTCTCCTCTCTCCCTAACTTATCATTTCAATTTCTTCCCTCTCCCCTCCCTCCTTCCCTTTCTTTCCTTTCCTTTCTTCCTTTCCCTTCTTCCCATTCTTTTCTGCCTCTCTCCCTAGCCTATCATTTCAATTTCCTTCCTTCTTCCTTCCTTCCTTCCTTCCTTCTTCCCTGTTCTTTTTCTCCTTTCTCCCTAACTTATCATTTCAAATTCTTCCCTCCCTCCCTTCCTTCCCATTCTCCTTTCCCCTTCTTTTCCTCCTTTCTCCATATCATTTCCTTTCCTTTCCTTTCAATTCCCTCCCTCCCTCCCTTCCTTCTTCCTATTGTTTCAAATTCCCTCCTTCACTCTCAATACTGAATATCTACGGTATCTAAATTGCACCCCATCCCTTCTCCTCCCTTCCCCATATTTTCCTTAGTCAATCTTCCCTCCTCCTTCTTCTCCTGCTACTGTCAAAACTACCATGGTTGTGATGAGGCCAGACCCCAGGGATGCTTCGGCTTGCTTCGATGTGAAGCCCTCTGACCTGGCAAGGTTTCCCTGCTAATCCCAAATGCCCAAGAGTGGCTTAGAGTCATGCAGCAGGAAAGAAAAAAATGCAGCAGGCCCTCTTCAGCATGCACACACTCCCCATTTACACTGTCTCTTGATTCTTTTGTGGGGAATTTGCTTCTCCTGATGAGAAAACACAGCCTTGCAGTAATACCAAGCACAGTGAAGGCAGAAGACAAGGTTCCTAGCACCATTAGGTCTATTCACAATAGACTTAATATATCACAACATCCGGTAACATTGAACTGCAAACCAGGGCATGCAAAACCTTTGCCAGACCAATTCTCAAATACAGCTCATCTGCCTGGAATCCATACTGTATAATGGACATTAATACAATTGAACGAGTCCAGAGATATTTCACGAGAAGAGTACTCTACTCCTTAGCTTGCAATACCAGGCTAATCCTACCAGGCTTGAAATTTTGGACCTGGACAAGCTAGAACTATGGTTGCCTACGGTCTGACCTTTGCTTAGTACACAAAATTGTCTGCTACAACATCCTACCTGTCAAGGACTACTTCAGCTTCAACTGCAATAATAAACGGGCAAACAATAGAAATAAACTCAGAGTAAACAGCTCCAAACTCGATTGCAGAAAATATGACTTCACCAACAGAATGGTCAGCGCCTGTAACTCATACCTGACTCAGTTGTTACATCCTCAAACCCCCAAAACTTTAACCTTAAACTGTCTACTATGGACCTCACTCCATTCTGGAGAGGTCTGTAAGGGGGCGTGCATAAGCGTACCAGCATGCCTACCATCCCTGTCCTACTGTTCCCATTTATTCATATTCATTTACTATGTATATACTTATACCTGTTTATACTTACAAGTTGATATGTTTTGTTCGTACTTATACTTGTTTTCTCATACATGCTTGACAAACATCAGTTGTTGTCATTCTATGGTCCTTGGTGCTCTCTGAACTTGGATGTTTTCTTGGCAGATGTTTCATTACCCAACTAGGTAACATCATCAATGCTACAAGGGGGTAGAGGTTGCTCTCTGTTTATATACCAGTGGTTGTCCTGTTGGTGTTTGTGGGAATGTTCTAAGGGGGGGGGGTATTCCTTGATTAGGTTGTTGTTTACTGTGGGGTCCTTGGTGCTCTCTGAGTTTGCTTATTTTATTGCAGACATCTTATTACCCAACTAGATAACATCATCAGTGCTAGAAAGGAGTGGGGTTTGTTTTCGGTGGAACAAATTTTATATAGAGAGAGAGCAAGCCCCATTCCCAAGAAAACAACAAAGCTCAGAGAATACCCAGGAACCCCACAGTCCTCTTCTTCCTCTTCCTCCTCTCCACACACCCCGCTCCCTTCTAATACTGATGAAGTTACCTAGTTGGGTAATGAAATATCTGCAAGAAAACAATGAAGCTCAGGGAGTACCAGGAAACCCACAGCCCCTCCTCCTCCTCCTCCACTCCACAAACCCCACTCCCTTGTAACACTGATTACCATATTTTTCAGAGTATAAGACACACTTTTTCCACCCCCAAAAGTGGGTGGAAATGTCTGTGCATCTAATACAGACCCACCCATCCACCAGCCCCCACCCTTCGGCCTCTACCTCCCAGCAATTTGCCTCCTTGCAGCAAACAGCCTGGTCAGCTTCAGTACAGCCTGATTAGAACAAGCAGCTGATTGTCGTTTGGATCTGCATCCCGACAATCAGCTTTTTCAGGCTGCAGGGATCGCCATCGCCTATTGCTACCTCCGCGCACCCCGTTTCTATTTTTGGCCTCATTTTCTGCCCATTCTGATTCCCATCACCCAGAATGGGCATAAAATGGGGCATATGGAGGCCAAAAATGGGGTGCGTGGAGGTCAAAAATAGGCCTGTGGAGGCAGCAATCGGCGATGGAGATTCCTGCAGCCTGAAACAGCTGATGGTCAGGAGGTCGATCCAACTGACTTGTGCTAATCAGGCTTTGCTGAAGCTGAAACAGGCTGTTTGCTGTAAGGAGGCAAATTGCTGGGAGGCAGAGGCAGATTTTTTTTTTTCTTGTTTTCCTCCCCAAAAGCTAGGTGCACGTTATACTTTGGAGTGTCTTATACTCCGAAAAATACAGTAGTTAGTTGGATAATAAAACATCTGCAAGAAAACAACCAAACCCATAGAGCACCAAGGAACCCCACAGTTCTCTTCCTCCTCCTCCTCCATCTGTACATTGACAAAATTTCCAAAAAGGCCATGCTGCTTGGGTTTGCATACTTACTATGCCAATGCATTATAACATCCTAGGAACCTGAGAAGAATTTGATGCGTACAAAGGCCAACACAGCTAAAGAAGTGGCAGCTGTGATTTCACGTAGTTGTGTATATAATACTCATAATGCATCTTTCCTGCCATCTAATGGCTGTCTAGTGGCATAGTCGAAATTCTTATTGATGCCCCACAATCAGCACTACAAACCAAGCCAAACTCATAAAATAGATCCTGATCATGTTCCTGTAATTGGATGCCTCGTTGGTATTGTGGCCTGTCATAATTTGAAATATGAAGAAGCAAGTTGGCATAAAACTTATCCTTTCTGCTTGGAAATTGAGTCGAAGAAGCAAAATGTGAATTGTGAGAATGGAGGTTTGTTCTCCGAGTTTGTGGGTTGGCTTCTGAATATTTCATTACCAGGGTAGGTAACAGCTTCAGCAAAAAAATTAAGAGAATGTGTTGATATTCTTCTGCTTATAACGGCTTTGTGTGGTGAGTAGGACTTGCAACAGGAGGGTCACATCAGGTGAGAATCTTGTGATGGGTCAGGTAAGGGCACTCCAAGCCTGGGATTCCACAGGTAATTCCATCAATAGAGGCATCAACCTACAACCAGCTTACAAATCCCTGCAAACTCAAATCAACCACACAACCAACTAGCGACAGTACCGACCCACAACTAATCCATGCAACCCTCCAACCAGCACTTCACCTCCTAAAGACCCTCACCTGATGTGACCTCTTCATCACAAGACCCATTACAAGTCCCTCCCTTGACATGAGCTACCCTTGACCCCTCACATGATCCATCACAAGACCCACAAGACTCTCTTCTGACCCAAACCTTGTTCCAAGTAAACAAATATGAAACAGAGGTCACAGCAAAACCTTTTAATGATTCTTTACAAATTCCATTCCTTCCTGGTTAAAAGGCTGTTTCAAACTAATTATCTCTGATAAGAACAAGCCTTGCCAAGGTTGTGCAAGGCTGCCAAGAACACTAGATAAAGTTACTAAGAAATATTTCAAACACAAAGAGTCTCCAAACACCAAGCAGGATATTCTGAATGTCCACAAGGCTTGAGTGCAAAACCTTCTTTGCTTCCTGAAAAGAACTCCAGTTTCTCAGCTGGCTTTTACCTCTTAAGGGAGGGGTCATTACCTTGCAGCCTTACTCCCAAATCACCCGTGCTGCTGCAGCTGCTCTTTCCTTCGAGCAGCCCTCTGTGCACATGCACTGGGCACAGGCTCCTCAGGGACCTCTTCATTGTTGCTGCCAGCCTCCACAATCTCTGAAGGCAGCACTCCACTCCCTGATGGTCCTGGCCCCATCCCTGCATCACACACAGGCCCTTCATCTGAGTCCTCACTCTCCAAGACCTCAGCTGTCCCACCTACTGCTGGTGAACCAAACAGACTCTCACCTGATGTGATTCACACCTGATCCCTCCCAAGATCCTCACCTGACATGACCTCCCCATCATCCAACCTACTGACCCCATGAATCCCTTATAAGCAGAAGAATACAGACACTGACATCCCCTAAATGCTGCTGAAAATGTTACCTAGCTTGGTAATGAAACCAACTTCAGAAACCAACCCACAAGCTTGGAGAACGAACCTTTGCTCACATCCTACATCCCAGCCAGAGATATTCAGCGCTCTTGCATATATCAATTATGGACCAGACTTGTCCTGAAAATGGTCAGCCCCAAATCAGCTACAAGCTTGCAGTCCTTTCTTCTGTATTAAAGTTAATTTAGACCTGTCCCTCTCATCTTAAGCCACCTCGCAGGTAGTCCTTGACTTACAACCATTCATATAGTGACCATTTGAAGTTACAATAGCACTTGAAAAAGTGTCTTATGAAAGTTTTTCACACTTATGACCATTGCAGCATCCCCAGGGTCACATGATCAAAATTCAGAGGCTTGGCATCTGGTTCATACTTAGGACCATTGCTGTGTCACACGGTCCTCCTTTTGCGACCTTCTGACAAGAAAAGTTAATAGGGAAGCCAGTTTCACTTAACAACCTTGTTACTAACTTAACCATTGCAGAGATTCACTTAACATGACAGATTGTAAAATGGAGCAAAAATTCATATGACAACTGTCTCATTTAGCAATGGAAATTTTGGGCTCAATTTTAGTTGTAGGTCGAGGACTACCTTATATGAAGAAAATCGGGGAATGGGACATCATAGTATATATCCTTGACTTGTTGCATCCAAATTCGGTTAAACGTCCAAATAAAAGTAGTGCAACAGCCTAAATCCAGCTCTATTTCTAAGAGAGAGTCCGGATCCTGCAAACTGAGATGACTAGAGATAAAGTGACAATTTCTGGAGGAGAAATTTATAAATAAAATGTGCTATGAGATCCTCATCAAATTCATGCCAAATGTCACAGCTATCCTCCAGCCATTTCTTCTCTTTAGTTTATCCTCTAGGTACCAAAACATCCAGCCTCAGAAACCACAATAGCAGAGTGCCAAACATTTTCAACTGAAAAGGCTATTCTGCAATCTTTATTCGACAACAAAAATGGACTGATTTGAGTTAAGGCATTAGTATATGGATATGGATCATCATCCCATTCTTAGTTCAGTTTGAAAAATATCTACCAATTCTCTTCCAGAATGCCTTTTTTTTTTAGAACTTTAAAGCATCAATATTGGGTGGAAAAGTTCCCAATTCTTGTGCTTTGTCTCCATCTAATGGTCGACCCCTGAATATGCCTTTCAGAAATCTTTTGGTATAGATGTCTTAATGGAATAATGCTGGTTTTTTTTTTTTAAATAATAGTCAGATAATTGTGCTGATTTTTAATTAGTGCATTCCTTTTTCAAGCATGGACAACTGGCATTCCAACATGTGAAATTTATTGTTGATTTATTTATTTATGGTGCCGAACCAAGTAGCAGGAAAGCCTTCTTTAAAGATGCCTGTCCCAATTCCTTTTCCAAGTTAATATACTTCTTAAAAATCTTCTTAATGAGTTTACAATTGCTTCTACTACTTGCGCTGATGAAGATTAAAAGCTTTGAAGCTCTCAATTTTTCCCCAGTTCCTCCAATCTCTTATCAGTGGTGAGGATTATAAACGATAAATAATTAAATGAGGAAAGAAGGGAGAGAGAGACAAAGGAATTGTTTGTGAATGACCCAAAGACTGCTAGAAAAAATTCCATCACAAATTTCTTTTCAAAACCGGATGGTGTTTGACTGGGTTGTTGACTGAATGGACAAAACATTTTGGAAGTTCACCAGCATGCACTTCCAAATATTTCTTGTCTGCAAAATTATGCCTAGGAGGTATGGAGATTTGAGCAAAGACACAAACATGACTTTCTTAATGTGTTTGGGTTTCATAGTTTTATTGTGGCTTTCATGCTGTTTTAACTTTTGATTGGGGGGGCACCCAGAATTGGTGAAAAGATGGGAGGCTTTATAAATGTTTTAAATAAATGAGTAGAATAAATAATGTATAAATCACAAAACCACTTCTTCCTTCTCCTCCTCCCTCTTCTCTTTTTCCTCATCCCTTCCTCCTCCTCCTCTTCTCCTTCCCTCCTCCTTTTTCTTCTTCTTTCCTCCTCCTCTTCTTCCTCCCTTCTTCTTCCTCCTTCTCCTCCTCTTCTTCCTCCTCCTTCTCCTTCCCTCCTCTTTCTTCTTCATCTTTCCTCCTCCTCTTCTTCCTCCCTTCTTCTTCCCCCTTCTCGTCCTCTTCTTCTCCTCCCCCTTCCTCCTCCTCCCTCTTCTTCTTCTTCTTCCTCCTCCTCTTCTCCTCCTCCTTCTCCTCCTTCCTCCTCCTCCCTCTTCTTCTTCCTCCTTCTCCTTTCTTCCTCCTCTTTCTTCTTCTTTCCTCCTCCTCTTCTTCCTCCCTTCTTCTTTTTCCTCTTCCTCTTCTTCCTCCTTCTCCTCCTCCTCTTCTTCTCCTCCTCCTCCCTTCTCCTCCTCTTCTTCCTCCTCCTTCTCCTTTCCTCCTCCTCTTTCTTCTTCTTTCCTCCTCCTCCCTTTTTCTTCCTCCTCCCTCTTCTTCTTCCTCCTCCCTCTTCTTCTTCCTCCTCCTCCTCCTCCTCCTCCTCCTTGTTCTCCTCCTCCTCCTCCCTCCCTTCCTTCTTCTTCCTCCTCCCTCTTCCTCTCTCTTCTTCTTCCTCTTTCTCCTTCCTTCCTCCTCCTCCTCCCCCAAAGACTCTTAAGAAAACATTCTGTTAAGTGTCAATCTTCTTCACACTTTTTTCTTCTTTACAGCCCACAAAATAATACAGACTTTTCAATAATAAGTGAAGGCATGCACGGGAGATTAATGACTTGGATTAGGAACTGAATATCCAATTGAGATGATTAGATATAGGAGGTTTAAGTCAATGTTAAGCCATGCAATTTGAATTTGCTCATGTCATTAGCTTTACAAAAGCCATCAGGCTTTCTCTCTGGGGAATGGACCCCCGTCCTTTCCGGTGGAGGAGTTATCTTCTGAAAAGCTCTTCTCACCCAAACATATAACCCCAATATTTCTTTTTGTGCCTGATCTTCAGAATACATAAAAAGAGTAGCCTACCTTCTCAGAATTTTGCTGGATAGTCCAGATATTTTGATATTTGAATGTTAACATTTCTTTTAAGCAGATTCATAAAGGTAGTTCTTGATTTATTATCATAACTTGAGCCTGGCAATTGTCCATAAATCAAGGACTATGTGTATTTTATCTGTTGTGTTTGGTTGCTCTGCTTTCTGCTTTCTTACAGAAATGCAAGATCAAGATTGCAAAGATACACATAATCACCAGGTAGCAGCAAAGAGACAACATTTCAGTTTCTCTCTCCTGTCCTCCTATGGTCTCTGAAATTTTTGTACTCTAGATCTGGTATTCCCTGGAGGGAGGGAAGGAGATAGAGGGGGAGAGACAGAGAGAGAAAGAAACAGAGAGAGAGACACACACATAAACACAGAGACAGATAAAGACAGAGAGACAGAGGCAGAGAGAGACACACACAGAGAGAGACAGAGACAGAGACATGAACCTTATTTATGGGGAATATTAGTTCCTCTCTTTTTTTCTTTCCCAGTCAAAAATTACTTCAATATTTTTTCTCCTATGTTTTAGATCAAGGGTCTTCAAAGTTGGCAACTTTAAGATTTGTTGGCTTCAACTCCAAAAATTCCTGAGCCAGCCAATGTTGGCTGGGGAATTCTGGGAGTTGAAGTCCCCAAATCTTAAAGTTGCCAACTTTGCAGATCCTTGCTTTACCTATGAATAGTCATTACTCATTTTGATTTGGATCTGAATTTGATTAAGGGGTGGAGAGTAAAACATAGGAAGAATTGTTACAGGAATTGGTTATGTATAGTTTAACTAAAAGAAGGACTAAGGGTCACATGATTGCAGTGTTCCAATATTTGAGGGGCTGCCAGAAAGAAGAGGGAATCAATCTATTCTCTAAAGCACCTGAAAGCAGGACAAGAAGCAATAGATGGAGACTAATCAAGGAGAGAAGCAACTCAGAACAAAGAAGAAATTTCCTGACAGAACAATTAATCATTGGAACAATTTACCTCCAGGAGTTATAAATGCTCCAACACTGGAGGTTTTTAAGAAGATTGGATAACCATTTGTCTGAAATGGTATAGAGGTTTCTGCCAGTGCAGAGGGTTGGACTGAAAGATATCCAAAATCCCTTCCAACTCTGTCATTCTGATTTGATTGTAACCCTAGAGGCAAGTATATAGGGGCAGGAGTGAGCGCTCCCATGTCTCAGTGGGAAATTGCTCTGATGAGTTCTCAAATTGCTGGACAGACCCTTTTCGCTTGCAATGGATCTGTTACTTGGAACCCTGACACCTATAGTGTCAACAGACAAGGTTCAATAAATGTCAAAATGCCTCTTTTTAACACTTGAAGAGAGAGAATAGAAGAGTTGGAAGGGATCTTGGAGATCTTCTAGTCCAACCCTCTGTTTAGGCAGGAAACCCAATACCATTTCAGACAAATCTCTTCTTAAAAACTTCCAGTGTTGGGGGCTTCCGGTTTGAGCTTCTTCAGCGACAGACCGAAACCTCATCTCTGCGAGGCTTAGATCTGTGCTTGCCGCTGGAGCGCCCTGAGCCGGCTGGTTTTGGGGCTAAGCCACCCGTAGAGGTGGTGAAGCGGGGGGAGACTGCCAACAGGGTTGAGGAGAGCCGCATCTCTCCTCCCCAGCTGGCCATTACTCCCTTTCCCAAAGGCGGTTGCAGCGGTGGTCAGAAATGCCCACCACCAAAGAAGAACTCGAACTGGAAAAGAATTCTGCAGGAAGAAGATAAGAGGAGAAGTTTTGGTTGACCGGGTCAAACAGCAAAAAGCAACAAATAAGGTACCCTGGAATTGAAACTGTTAAAACAACTACCATGTTCCTAAAGAAGATTTTTAAGCTGCAAAGGAGAGAGAAAGAAGAAAAATTTTGGTTTTCTCCTTTTCCTATAATGACAGCTAAGAGACGTTAAGCAAGAAATTGGAAAAAAATCCACTTTTGTCATCAATAGGTATTTAATGCTGAAAATAAAAAAGTCAAAGGGATAATAAAGATTTCTGGATAATTAAAAGTTTTGAAAACAGGAAGGGCAGGATCTGGAAAGGAGGAGGATCTGGAAAGGGCAGGATCTGGAAGGGAGGAGACTGCTGGAATTAAAAAGAAGTTACAGCAAATCTCTACACAAGGACTTCCAAAAGACACATTTTAACTGAAATATTACAACAAAAACCCAGGAAAGAGAAAGTGGAAAAGAAAATAAGAAGATATAACTTGGATATCTGGATTACTTTGAAATGATTTCTGGATGCTTGGTTATTTGTTTTGAATGACTAAAATCAATCGGGTGGTTGTTTAAAAACTGTTTAAAATGGCTTCCACGTTTTAGAAGAACTGAAAATGGAACTTAAATAAGTAACAAAGAAGATGCACAAAGAAAGGAAGGTTTCTTTTGGTTCATATTTCAGTTTTTTAGAAAATGGAGAATTGAAATTACAAGAAACAACAAGAAATGCCTGGCAGAAACAAGAAGATGTGACAAAAGAAGAAGCCATCTTTACATGAACAAGTAATCTTGATGGGGGGAAAAATAGGGAAAAGGGGGCAAGAAAGAATGGAAAGTTTAAGATGGAAAAGACAACTAAAAAAAAAAACAGAGTGAAAAATTATAAAATTAGGAAAGCAACAGAAGGGAAATGGCAGGAAGAGAGAATTAAAACTAAGAGGACAAAGGGGTAAAAAGGGAGGGAGAAGATGAGAAGGGAAGAAAGAAGGGAAAATAATATAAAGGACAGAAGCAAAATATAGCGAAACAGGGCCTAATTTAGAGATAATGGGGAAAGCTTAATGGAAACAAGCGATTCTGCCAAAGGTACAATAAGATATTTTGGTTATATTAGAAACAGAAATCATTTTAAGAAAAGATGAAACAAGTATGATTAAAATGTCTGATAAATAAGCTATTTGTAATTCAGATAGAATGTTGTCAATAAATAAGTGACGAAAAAGGTAAATTAATGGATTTATAAAACATATGTGAAGAGAAATAAAGGAAAAAATTAAATTAATGGAGATTATATGTTTTTTAAGGAAGTATGATATTTAATTGAAAAGAAGTGTTAAAGATGTTAAGATTTTAATGATTTATTAATGATAGAACTGAACTGGAATGGAATAGAGGGTTTATAATTACAATATTTACAATATTTCTTTTTCTTTTTTTATAAGAATATAGTATGTATATTATAAGAATGTACCACAGCAGACATTCGATTGGAAGTTAATGTATTATGTATTATATTTGAAGGTCATAAACTTAAGGTGTATATTGAAGTTTAAATAAAGAGTTGAATGGAATGTTAAATAAAAGATATAAAGGTGTCATACTCCAGATTTAGTAAACTACATAGAGAAAAATTGTTTTAATGAGAAATGATACTGAAATTGAAACAGAAACAGCAAAGTATAAATATAATTGATTGAATTGAGATGAGATAATCAAAATAAATTGGAAAATTAAAAAGGGGAAAAACTATATCGAAAATGTAAAATAGTATAAGATATGGAATGAATACAAAAAGGAGCATGAAATGAGTTTTGTGTCTGTATCAGAAGTTCAACCGGGACCATGCTATTTCAAAAGGAATGTTTTCTTGTATTTTTGTATGTGTGACAACGCAAATAAAACTTTATTTAAAAAAAAAAAAACTTCAGTGTTGGAGCAATCCACAACTTCTGGAGGCAAAGTTGCTCCATGATCTACATTATTCTCACTTTTAGGAAATTTCTCCTTAGGTTCTAAGTTGTTCTCTCCTTGGTTAGTTTCCATCCATTGCTTCTTGTCCTGCCTTCACGGTAACTTGGAGAACTTGGTTGGCCCCCTCTCTTTTATGGCAGCTTTGATATAATTAGATTGCAAAAGAAATCTTCCCTAATGAAACTATATTGTATGACATAGAAAAGAAAAGAAATAAAAGGAAGCGAAAAGCCAGAAAGATGATGGAAGGACTTTCCTTTCCAGAGATAACTTTTAACTGAGATCTTTTATTTCTTCTGGACAGACCTTGAAACCAACCTGAGAAAAGAACCAGACTATACATATAAAGGCCCTGTCCACATGCACTTAACGGATGCAAAAAGGATGTAAAACGTAAAAAAAGCTTGCCATCCGTTGGAAAACCGCTAAATGCATCCGTTGTGTACTCAACTGCATAACGTGATTTCATCGCCTCTATCCGTCGAGCATACCGGTCCCACTGCGATTTCATCCACGCAAGAATTTGGAGCTGCCACAAAAACTTTGTGAACGGATGAACTTTCTCACTGTGTGTATGATGTTAAATCCACGGACACACGAGCAAACAAACATTCTCTGTCCGTTACCATCCGTCTAACGTTCCGCTGTAATCCCTCTCCTGCATCTTGGGGCATCCTCACAACTCAATCCACTGCCAGCCCTGAAAACGGAAAGAGGGCAGGAAAACAAAAGGTACACGGAAACAATCTACACAGCGTTATGACACGAAATAGAAAGGATGCACAGTGAAATTGGTTTGCATCCGATATAACATCCCCTTTCTTCCTTTAGGCGTATGTGATTGCATCCGCTTCATCCGCTATCGTCCCTTCACAATTATCCCCCAGAACCCCTTCGAGCAAGTGTCATTCCCCTTCCATCCGCTTTCATCCGCTAGGCTTCCGAAAACAATCCATTTAAATCCCCACTACATACTACCTTACGTCATTCTTTTCCATTTGGTTTATTGCAAAATTTTAAGCCACTTTTTGTTCAGCGGAAGAAACAGATGGATGGAGCCACCCCCAAAATTTTGCTCATCCACTGTGTCCTTTATGCATACATTTTGCGTCCATCGGCCAGTGGGACCGGGCCTTAATATGTTGCACAGAGATCTGATGTTTGGAAGGTGTAAAACTGTCTGATGTAAAAAATATCCTGATGATATTAATGTCACTCTTGATGGAGATATAAAATGCATTGTTATCTCAAGTCATCCAAACAAAGAACATTTGTACGTGCATATCTGTATCAATTTATGACCACAGACAAACATGCAGTTGGCTTTCTCAAATGCAGAAACCACATTTATGGCTTTTTTTGCAAGTTGAAGAGAGTTACAGATTATCTTGGAAGGAAAGATATTTTTACAGATGAAATAGATCAAGAGGGAGTTACAGATTCTTGATTTAATGACATCAACCACCGGTTTTGCTTTCCAAATACACACTTGGATACCTGTACAAATGGTCTGAAGCTTTACGTAGAAGGCCAAATAAATTCAGAGCAAGTTATACACTGTTATTTTCAGGGGGAGAGAGAGTGTTGAACTGTAGACTTGTTCAAATGATTTTGTGCATTAGTGACTCTGAAATTTCAAATGTAGCTGTTTTAACTTTTGATGGGGAATCATCCACAGTTGGTTAGAAGCATGGCAGCTATATAGATTTTTCAAATAAATATAAATATGGGAGGGAACAAGGGAGGGAGGGAGGGAGGAAGGAAGGGGAGAGGGAGTGAGAGAGAAAAAAGAAAGAGAAAGGAAAGAAAGAAGGGAGGGAGGAGGAGCAAGACATGAAATGAAAAAGGAAGGGGAGAATGAGAGAAAGAGGAGGGAGAGATGGAGGGAAAAAGGAAGGGTAAAGAAGGAAGGGAAAGGAAGGAAAGGAGGGAGGGAGGGAGGAGCAAGAAATAAAATGAAATGAAAAAGGAGAGAAGAGAGAAAGAAAGAAAAAGATAAAGAGGCAGGAGAGAGGAGGAAGGAAGAGTAGAAGAGAGGGAAGGTGGCAGGAAGCAAGGAGGACGGAAGGAGAAAGGAAGAAGAGAAGGAAGGAGAGAAGGAAATAAGGAAGGGAGAGAGAGAGGGATTATAGAAGGTAGGGTGGCAGGAAGCAGGGATGAAGGAGGGAGAAAGAAGGAAGGGAAAGGAAGGAAGGTAAAAGAAACAAGGGAGGAAAGAAGGAAGGAAGGGAAGGTGGAAGGAAGGAAAGAATGCAGAAAAATCTGATCCCACCCATGTGTTTGTAGCACAGCCTTTCTAATCTGATTCATCAAAAACATTTGATGCAGCTTCACTTCCAAAAAGTTTTTTTCTCTCCTCCCCATCTGACATAAGGCATGGTTAAATTTCCCACAGCTTACCTTCATTAAGATTCTACTCACAGGTTTTCTTCTTGTATGTTTCTAAGCAAAGCAAATATTTGAATAGCAATTCGTGTCCACAATACTTATTTTCCATTCAAGTTCCACGATCAGTATAATGTTGCACGAGCAACCTCTCATCAGTGTGGAAAATCAGAGACTGTAACAATGCATTTGTGAACTCACATCATAAGCATTGCTTCAATTTTTCTATTACAGAGCCATTTTAGCATTTCACAATAAAAACATGGAGGGAGAGCTCAGAATTCATTATCTTTTACCTTAACATTGAGGGGTGTTTAGCAATTAGATGCTGAAATATTTATTCAACAATGCAAGCTGTGGTTGGCGAGATATTTGATCATCTCAGAAGTCATTAATTGTTCCTTTGTTGAAGAATAACATTTGCATCACGGGCTACATAAATGTTTGTCTTGTAGAATAATAATATTTCATAATAAAAAGCTGCAGGCAGGTCCAGCTTTGTTATAAATTCCTCTTTATTGTTTAATGCTGCCCAGGAGCACCCTGTGGTTATTTGTTTAGCAGAGTGATGGCATTCTGGGAAAAAAAACTCTCTTTGTGTCTAGTTGTTCTTGTGTGCAGGGCTTTATAGTGTCGTTTTGAGGGAAGGAGTTGAAACAGTTTATGTCCGGGATGCGAAGGGTCTGTAAATATTTTCACAGCCCTCTTTTTTACTCATGTGGTACACAGATTCTCAATTGAAGGCAGGTTGGTAGTAATTGTTTTTTCTGCAGTCCTAATTCTCCTCTGAAGTCTGTGTCTGTCCTCTCAGTTATAGAGGTGCAGATGACAGACTCAATGATTCCTCTGTAGAACTGGATCAGCAATTCCTTGGGCAGTTTGAGCTTTCTGAGCTATCTATCTATCTATCTATCTATCTATCTATCTATCTATCTATCTATCTATCTATCTATCTATCTAT
>BHFT01057227.1:0-23070 GCA_004320025.1 Laticauda laticaudata
CTACAACTTTAACAGCACTACAATGACGTGGGATAATACCCGAAGGAAGCTGAACAGCACACATGTAAGTGCCCACGAAAGCTTAAATAAACATATATATATATATATATATATATATGTATGTATGTATGTATGTATGTATGTATGTATATGTATATACACAGACACACACAGACACACACACACATACAGTAGGGATATATATATAGATATATATTTGGCAAAAGAATTGTTTACATATTGTGCTGATTTTGGTGAAAGCCTGATGATCTCTTATGGCAAAAGAAGCTGTTTGTTTCTGTGTTGCAAATTTCTCTCAAAAGGGAAGGGAATTTTCGTGGAAGTTCCTTAAGGGAGAGAAATGCCAGGTTCTTGCTGTGGATTCAGTGATCAGAGGGGAAAAGGTATGCAAATGACCCTTTTGCTTTCCTTGGATGACTCTCAATTTAATTCCAAGGGAATTTCTCCCATTGGACCTTTTCAGAATGGGGAACAGAAGCAGACAAGGGGGTTGCAGATGGATGGATGGAAGGAAGGAAGGAAGGAAGGGAAGGGAAGGGAAGGAGGAAAGAAATGGGAGAGAGGGAGGTTAGGGCAAAAAAGGGAGGGGGGAAGGAAGGGAGGATAGAAGGAAAAATGAAAGGAAGAGAGGAAGAGAAGGAAGGAAACTGGAAAAGGAAGGGAGAAGTAAAGAAGGAAGGGAGAAAGAGAGGAAAGGAAGGAAACGGGAGGGAGGTTGGGAAAAAAAGTGAGGGGAGAAAGAAGGGAGGATAGAAGGAAAAGTGAAAGGGAGGGAGGGAGGAAAAGAAGGAAGGAAATTGGAAAGGGAAGGGAGAAATATGGAAGTGAAAGAGAGGAGAGGAGAGGAGAAAAAAGGAAAGGAAAGGAAGGAAAATCTTTAGCAAAGAAATATTAGTGCAGAGTAACTTTACAACAAACTCTTCCTGCCATCTAGAGGTGACCGTAATTGCTGCGCTCCAGATCTTGTACCCATGATGCTTTTAGTCAATCAATACAATGAAAACAAATTATTGCTCTCACATTTTCTAGAGTGATAGAATAGCATGGGACGTTTCACATGATTAAATTGTGCCAAGCCAAGCCATAAAGAACAAATGTTGCCCATTTGTGATTTGAAAACAACCACCACCACCAACCAATGTGTACACAGATTTTCTCAAACCACCTCATCTACATCTCCTCAAACATAATTCCCAGAATGTCTCTTGTTCCATGGATTCTGATTCCTCTGAACCTGATGGGAATCACAGTGCCCAAATATCCAGAAGTATCAGGTTAGGAATGATTGCAGTTGTAAGTCATGGCAACAGCAGACCATGCTAACATTTTAAGCTTTCGTGCCTACCTTTTCTTGATGGGTAAGGTAGTATCGAAACTTCCACACCAAGTCCTGTTCTTCATATGTTAGTTGCTTTGTAGGTGGGTAACTCACAATGATCTAAAACAGAACACACACACAAAAAAAACCCAGCAAATATTTATGGACTGCTGGTGTGGTGGCCTAGAGGTGGAGTTCTCACCTCACAATCAGGAGGCTGTGAGTTTGATCCTAGGTAGAGGCAGATATTTCTCTCTCTGGGCACACTGATAATTTATCTGCTGAATATAACAACACATTGGCAATAGGAAGGGCATCTGGCCCGTAAACACTCAGCTCCATTCAGTTGCCCAGACTCCACCAAATAATGATCATAGAGTCATTAAAAAAAAAAGGATGATGATTTAGGGACTGCTTCTTTTCCACAACCAGAAGAAAGAATCTTCCCAGAGTTTGCAAAAGCATTCCCAACTGCCCCATTGAAAGACCTGAAATTACCAACCAGATATTGTAAATTAACAGGAATGATTGGGTAGCCTTCAGTTAAATGATTGTATTAAGGAAGACTACCTCTAAATTAAGGATATAAGCAAGACAAGTTCTGGCTGACAGTGTCCCACACGGTCCAACTACAATTAACCAGTGGAATGGCTTGCCACCAGAAGTTGTGGGTGCTCCATCACTGGAGATTTTTAAAGAAGGGTGTCAGCTTTGGAAGCCATATTGACACCAGAAGCTTCCACACTGCCACCTTCTTGAGCCTGGGAAAATGGGAGGGGAAAAATTTTTGGGAGTGTATGGGGTTAGACATAATAGTATTCTTCTTCTGAGTCAAGGTCATGTTGTTTCTGCCCCTGGTTGAGAGGACGTCTCAAGTTGGGATGGATGGTGATTGGGGCATGTGATGCGATGATGGGTGCATGGGGTGGATTTGTAGTTTTGTAAGGAAACCCAGAACTTTCAGATCCAGGATTCCCCAGATGTATCAGTTTATTATCCAAAAAAACAGAACTTTTTAGAAGATGTCTCTCTCAGAATTATTTGTTGGAGTGGAGATTTTCTGGAACGCTGACAAAGAGTTTGGACTGCCACTTGTCTGGAATGGTATAGGGTCTCCTGCTTGAGCAGGGGGTTGGACTAGAAGACCTCCAAATTCCCTTCAAACTCTGTTCTTCTGAATTCTAAGCATGATAAAATTAAATGAACAATATTGCAACCCTTTTAAGGTATAGCTTACATTCAGCTGATCTCGGGTAGTAGCATTGGGTTTAAGGTCATGATCTGAAGGACCGCTTCTTAAACTCCTGGCCAGCTTGTGATGCTTGCTTTCCACCAAGTTCTCCTTTAAATATAATAATTAGAAAACAATTCAGTTTAAAAATCAATTGAAATTACCTGTGTAATTGTCTCTGCTCTGAATTGACAGAAGTTGAGAAGACTCAGAATTTTATGCAAGGCCAAATTAATTGTGAGACTTCAACGGTTCAGGGAAGAAAAGAAAGGAAGGAAGGAAGGAAGGGAACAAGGGAGGGAGGGAGGAAATTGGTCAGGTAAGTTAGGGAGAGAGGAGGAAAAGAATGGGAAAGAAAAGGGGAATGAACAGAGGGAGGGAGGAAGGAAAGAAGGAAGAATATTGAAATGATAGGGTAGGGAGAAAGGAAGAAAAAAATGGGAAAGGAGATGGGGAAGGAAGGAAGGGAGGGAAGACATTGAAATGATAGGTTAGGAAGAGAGGAGGAAAAGAATAGGGAAGAAGGAGGGAAGGAATTTATAATTTTTTACAATTGTGTTAGAAATATTGTATCGAGAATCATATGTAATTTTACTTCCAATGGAGAAAGTAAGTAAGTAAGGGAGGGAGGGAGGAAGTTCAACTCATGGTAGCCAAGAAACATTTAAGCCAAGAATAGCAGAATATAAATTTATCCTTCCCTACCTAATGTTCCTCTCATACATTTGACATTGTTTCAGCATAGTCTCGCAAATAATAATATCAAAATAATGTCCAACTACACCAATAAATAAAGATGTGTAATGAAGACGGTTAGCCAAACCAATTGCATTTTGGAAAAGAAAAGGCATTGTGGATGTGAAAAAAAGAAAAAGAGATAGTGCTCGATATTTTTTTAAAGGTAGCTCTATTAGCTTTCTTTTTTTTACTAGAAAGATAAAAACGAACAAAAATAATAGGTAAGGTAGAAAAGAGAAAATGGCTAGAAAGAGAAATAAACCCAACACAAATAAACAGCACAGAGAAAGAAAAATGCAAAAAATGATTTTCTTTTACCACAGATATATGTGTCCAGGCCTCAAACTCGGAGCCAAACCAAAACCCGGAACGTCACAGCACAGCCACTCGCTCAGGATATCACATCACGGAACTCAGGAGGTTATACCACAAAACCTAAGGATGTTGCAACACAGCCAACGACCCAGGAGATTACAGCACAAGACCCAGGATGTCAAAACAATAGAACTCAGAAGGTCATCACGCACAGCCCATTACCCAGTCATTACAACACAGGAGGCTATAGGGACACACAGCCAATACCTCAGACCACACCACTGTTCTTACAAAAAAGCCAGCCAATCTGCACATCAACTCCAATCAATCAATCAAGAAATGACAACACAGCCCATCTCCCACCAGTATATATAGGGAATGGCAGCTGCATCGACGCTATTTGCTAGCATGAGGCCGAAAGCACCAGCCTGAAGATGGCGAGTGAACCTCATTTGAACACGTTGCCAGATGCTCCTCAATCTAACACAGGAAATTGACCCGAACACCGCCAAAGACCTGCAATACCTGTTACCCATGAAATCTATGAATATATACATATATTTGTTTCTTAAGTTTAAGTCGCGAGGTGTCTTACATGCTATGGATATTCAGCTTACTGTTCGGGTAGTAGTTTCCCATCGTGAGCATAGTTGTGCTTTTAAAGTTGTAGCAACATTTCGGAGGAAGAAATCTCATCTGCCCATTCAAGGTCCAGAGCTTCTGTATTGTGTTCATCTGTGAGTCAGACTGCTTAAAAGTTTTTACAGCTGTAAAAAACTGAACTCACAGTGAGACACACTTCCATCACAGAAATTCCTGATGATGGCAGATGAGATTCTGCTGAAACGTTGCTAAACTTTAACAGAAAACATACAATGAGCTACAACTTTTAACAGAACTTACAATGACGGTTGGGATCATACCCGAAGGAAGCTAAACAGCACCAAATGTAAGTACCCGCGGAGCTTTAAAAAAACAGATATATAATATACACACACACATATATATATATAAATATACTAGTATATAAATAAAATTTATAAACAGGCACTACAGGACAAAAAATCAGCAAGTCCTCCAAAACACAACATTAAAACAGCATCTGCACAAACAGAAAATAATCCACCATCCTAAGAAACCTAAAGACAAATCGAAGTTAGAAAACAAGGAGTATACGACAATTCCTTGCACTGCCTGCAACCACATTACAATAGGACAAACTAACAGAAGAATTAGGGCACGCATTGAAGCACACAAGGAACTCAAGAAAAAAGAAGAACTGACCTCTTCCCTGGTCCAACACCTCAACAGCCACAGGACATGACACTGACTTTAAAAATACCAGAACTATCGCCAAAAACCGAAACCTTCAACACCAGAATAAATCAGAGAAGCCATAGAGATAGAAAAAACGCCCACACAGCATGATAAACGAGATATAGCCTTCCCGCCTTACCAATCCATTTGGACTGCCCTCATAATAAAGCGAGTAGCCTAACCATGAGAATGACACCAACCCACACCCACGAGTTGCCACATTAGGATGCTTCACCACCACATGTTCCACGTAAGAAAAAAAGACTCACACCAACAGCAAGATGAGACACAACCGACGAACCAGAAGCCGTTACCGCAGCATGCACCAGCTACCCCGCTTCAAACCCCCGACCCATACCAAGAAAGCACACTACACCACCATGAAGATGTCTTTTTTTTTTTCTTATGGGCACAGACCACCGAAAACACGAAGCCAAACAAACAGGATCACAAGTCTCACCAGCTCAAATCCCCCAGTAACTAAGGACTGAACCTGAGCACACCCAGCCTCCACGCTGAAGCAGAACACAAACCCCCAGCCAATCAGACCACGCCAAACCCAGCCCTAACCAATCAGAACACAGCAAACACCCCAACAATGAGAACGACACCCCCACCCAGATCAGAACCAAGTCAAACGCCCCAACCAATCAAGTCACCACCCCCACAGCCAGTTTAAAAGGAAAGAAAGCAGCTGCAAGCTCACATTACCTGAGAAAGCACAGAGCTGAAGAAAACAAGCCTAAAATGATGAATGAGACTTCATTGAAAACGTTGCTACATTCTTCCAATTTACATGGGAGAAAACCCGGAACTAACAAAGACTACACACACAACACCACACAAACACACACACACATATATATATATATTATATATATAATATAATATATATAATATATAATATATTATATATATATATTATATATATATATATATAATATAATATATAGTAATCATTTGTTTTTTTTAAGTTTTCGCGGGTACTATACATAGTGTGCTCTTCAGCTCTTCCTCTATCGGGGTAATTATCCCGACGTCATTGCTAGTGCTTTTAAAGATGTAGACAACGTTTTCAGCAGAGATCTCATCTGCCATCCGCAGGCTTCTCGTATTGAGTTTAATATTATATAAATATAATTATATATAAAATTTAAATTTTATATATAGTTATATATATATAAAAGTTTTCGCGGGTACTTTTTACATTGAATACTCAAACTGCATACAGAGCCTGATGATCGGCAGATGAGATTCAGCTGAAAACGTTGCTACAACTCTTTACAGAAACTACAATGACGTCGGATCATACCCAAGGAAGCCTTAAAAACAGCACAAAATGTGAAGTACCCCTGAGAGGCTTAAAAACATATTATATATATAATATATTATATATATATAACATATGTGTTGTATACATGTGTTTGTGTTTTCTGAGGTTTTCGCAGGTATTTTGTTTTTTTGATTGATGAAAACATCGCAAAATACTTCCAATTTTATGCGTTGTGGGACGGGTTGGCTTCAGTGGCTAAGGACGCTGAGCTTGTCCAATCAGAAAGTTTGCAGTTCAGCAGCTTGAATCCTAGTGTTGCATAACAGAGTGAGATCCTTGTTCCTTTGTCCCAGCTTCTCATGCCCAAGCCTAGTCAGTTCAAAGGCATGTAAAAATGCAAGTAGAAAAATAAGGACTCCTTGTTGGGGTGAAACGTAAAAGCGTTCTGGAGCCTGCGGCATTTAGTCATGCTGGCCAACATGACCATGGAGACGTCAGACGTCTTCAGATAGCGCTGGCTCTTCGGCTTTGTAACGGAGATGAGCACCGCCCCCTAGAGCCAGAAACGACTAGCACGTATGTGCGAGGGGAACCTTGACATTCACCTTATACATTTAAATCAACCTCTTTATCTAAGGTTACAACATAACCTCAATTTTTCTATTTTCTGCTACTTTTTTTCTAATCCTCAAATCCTTATATCACAATTTCATTTTTTTTCCTGATTCACACAGAAAGTCAAAAGGATCTCACCACTATCATTGCTTAATTTCTTTCTTTGTCAGTTTAGTTGCTGGCGATTTTGGCCCCAGGAACTGTTTGAAATGTAAACTCTGTTTGTATATTTACGTGCCCCAAAACTCAGAAGCAGGCATTTCTTCCCAAATTCAGCCTGCCCCAAGTTATGTGGTACCCAAACATTCTTACCATGGACATCTGCGGATCTGGAACCTTAACAATCTCGGAACTTGTATAAATGGGAGATGCTTCATCACCATCCTAGGTTAGAAAGTTAAAGAAAAATCAGCGAAAGCACCTAAAATAGTCAATTTTAACCGAAATTGATTCCAGAAAGAAAACTTTCTTGATTTTCTTTGACGAGATTTGGCTTCTTTGAAGACATATGAAGCTTCAAAGAAAAACCAGAAAGTCTAGTTGCCTCTTGCAAAAGCACCTTTCGGATAACCATGACCTGGATGACTGAGACTCTCCATTTCACTGCTTTTTCTGCTATATATATAAAGGACTGCTGGATTGCAAGGAATATAAATCCATTCTTCACCATTCAGTCAGAACTGAAGAAGCTTCTTGGACTCAGAGAAACATATTCAAGCAAAACAAGAAAGTCAAGTTGCTTTTTGAAAGACAGCAATGTTGGGGCAAACATACCAGGATGACTGAGAAACTCCATAGATACTGAATAAGTGAGTGAGTGAGTGAATGAAATTACACAGCCAAACTAAGCTGAGTGAATCAGAAAATCTTGATTCAGTTCATTTCTTCAAGCTTCAACAAACCCCTCCTGTTCCACTTGGGAGATTTTACAAAACCCAAACATTCTAAATTAAATTTAAATTCTAAATTCAAAGTTTCCTATTCCTAAGTTTTCTATTTGCTCGACATGTGGATATTAAAAACTGCTTTAGAGCAAATTTCAGCTTCTGTTCTGGGGGATTGTATTTGACCCCATATGAGATCAAGAGTGAAAAGCAAGTGGCTTTCTTGGATCCTTCAAAACCATTTTTTAGCATTAGATCCTCCCAATCTATGTAGCATATTGGGTGGCACTTTGAACCAAAGAGATGAAAATCAACAACCAGCAAGCGTTGCATACCTTCTCATAATACACAATGGCATATTCTTTGTCATCGCATTTGACGCAACGGAATTCAATCATCAAGTACATAAAATTAGAACTCCGCTTTTCACTCTGAGAATAAGAAGGAAGAAGAGAGGAGAAAAAAGCTGTTTGAAAAACTTGGAACTTTAATTTGCAAAATCAATATAATTCATGCCAATATTTATTGGATGTCTTTATCTTGCCTTTATTTCTTCATCAGGAACTCAAGGTGATGAATGTACATAATACTCCTTCCTCCTCCTATTATCCTCACAATAACAACCCTGTGAGGTGTGTTTGGCTGAGAGAAGACAGGAACTGGCCCAAAATCACCCATCCAACTTTCATGACTAAGATGGGAAGAGAACTCACAGGCTCCCAGTGACTGGCCCAAAGTTACCTATCCAACTTTCATGACAAAGGCATCAAATACAGGAATCCTGCTATCATGTTCCCACTAGTTGTTCTTTTATCTAGATTAGCCAAACCCAAATCCTGCAACCATTCTTCAAATGTGTAAGTCTCCAGACCTATAATTGTTTTAATTGGTCTTTTTTTGCATATATACAGATATATAAAATAATAAATAAAATAGTAAATAAATAATTTAATACAAATAAATGGAGAGAAGTAATCAAGATGGCGGCTAAAACTGCCTGACTGAAGGCCATCTTCTTTTCATAATAGGTGAAAGATATTAAAACAGGGGCTTGAGTACAGCCTGGATCAAATGGTTTCATTTGCCAGCTATTTTGAACACCTTTAAAAAAAAATTAAATTGTTTCAACTTCTACCCTCAAAACAACCCTATAGGGCTCTGTATACCAGAACAAAAAGACACAAGGATAGTTCCCCCCCCCCCCCCAATACGTATCACTCTCTCAACAACTAATTCCCACAACACTGTCAAATTAACTAGTAAGACTGTATCACTATTCTTCTTCTCTTCCTTACTAGTATCTTATCTCTTCCACTTAGGGATATATCCATGTTGTTATATCTTTTACCACTTATGTTTTTATTGTTTCCTAGTATGATTGATTGCTTATTAGTATCCTATGACTATCACTATAATGGTTGTATCTTATGATTCTTGATGAATGTATTTTATTTTTTCTTTATGTACACTGAGAGCTTAGTGCAGCCAAGGACAAATTCCTTGTGTGTCCAATCACACTTGGCCAATAAAGAATTCTATTCTGTTCTATTCTATTCTATTCTATTCTATTCCTATTTCTATTATTTATCTATAAACAATAAATTCTATTCAAATGTATTAGTCTATTCCATTCCATTCCTTTCCATTCTATTCTATTATGGACTGAACATCCTGTCTACAACTCAGTCCTTTCAGCAGCTCCAAGAAGATTCCACACCCATTTGTACTCTTATTCAAGTGACCCTGAGGGCATACATTAAACCCAAGTGTCCTCAACAGCTCTCAAAGAGAATGCTAACAGCCTGAGATGAGAAGAAAACTGAAGAACTGAGAATATTTCCTGAAAGATGAGGCACCGGTTGTGCACCACCATTTCCCAATTAGCCAGGGCTCCAAAACTCATCAAGGCCCATGACGTACCTCATTGATCATTTCAATTTCTCGAAAGGTCAACCTATCTAGCCAATCGACTTTGACCATGTGCCCTTGCCTGTGAGATTTGGTGAGCTGGAAAGAAAAAATAGAAGATTGTTATTTTGCTGGACAGAAAGAAGTTGCCATGTTGAAGATATTATACACATGAATATGTATATGTGTGTATTCTCACTGATTGTCTCTCTTGCTATCTGTCTGTTTACCTACCTTTCTATTTACCTACCTGTTTACCTACCTATGTATCTTTCTTCCTATTTACCTACCTATTTATCTAAGTATCTAGCTACCTACGTATCTACCTACCTACCTACATATCTATTTACCTATCTACATATCTATGTATCTATTTACCTACCTGCATATCTATCTACCTATGTATCTACCTACCTACATATTTCTGTCTGTCGAACTACCTATTTATCAATCAAGCTATATTTTATCCATTATCTATTTATCTCTATCATTTGTCATCTATCATTCATAGGGGGAGGAGGAGGAAGAGGAAAGGAAGAAGAAGGAGAAGAGGAGGAAGAAGAGGAAAAAGAAGTTGAGGAAGGAGGAGGAGGAAAAAAGGAAGAAAAGAAGAAGAGGAAGAAGTTGAGGAAGAGAAGGAAGGAAAAGGAGGACAGGAAGAGGGAGAAGGAGGAGAAGGAGTTGGAGTTGACAACAACCAGCCCAAAGTCAAGGCAAGGATGGCTTAGAACAGAAGTCTCCAGACTTGGTAACTTTGGAATTTCAACTCCCAGAATTCCTCAACCAGCCATACTGGCTGGGGAATTCTGGGAACTGAAGTCCACAAGTCTTAAAGTTGATGACTTTGGAGAGATCTGGATTAGAATATTGGCCTCTTAATCCAATATTTTCACCATTGCATTACATGGATTCGGCACAGAGGTAAACTAAAGAGCCATAGAGTGCTAAGACACTGAACTAAGGACAATGCTTCCTTGTTCATCTCCAGGTTCTGTGGTTGTGGTCATGGGTTCCATCTACCCAATCCACCAGAGCAGGGAAGCGGTAAGTTCAGGAGCCTCTTTCTTAAGGATGTCTATTTAGTGTAACCAAGAAGAAGGGCCTACTCTGTAGTGGTTCCCAGCCTGTGGAACATAGCAATAGCACTTAGACTTATATACCACTTCACCATTTCTCTAAGAGGTTTACAGAGTCAACCTCTTGCTCCCAACAATCTGGGTCCTCATTTTACCCATCTCAGAAGGAGATTGAGTCTGGTGAGATTCTAACTTGCAAATTGCAGGCAGCCGACAATCAGCAGAAGTAGCCTGCAGTACTGCACTCTAACCACTGCACCGCCGAGGCTATGGAGATAAAGCTGGCCCTCACCTGAATATTCCTTCCAAAAGCCCTGAAGACATGGTTTTTGCCACTAGGCATGGATAATCCAAGATAATGTGGAGCCCATCAAGTAGTTGATTTGATTGTTATCATTAGAGAGAGAGGAATTTATTAGGTTTTGTATCTGGGCTTTATCTGGGTTTGTAAACTGCCCAGGACCCTCATGAGTCAGTTTGATGGCCATATAAATTAATACATAAATATTAATATTTATCAATATTGTCAATAAATAATAAATTCAACAACAACATGTATCTCGTAGGAATCCAGCCTACAGCTTTCTTTACAGTTCGGTATCTGCAAACTCAGAAAATGGAGTAAAACCAAGCCGACTCTACATTTAGCACAAGTAAACTATGGATTGTATGAATATCACTAGGAAACCATTTAGCAATGGCTACATGTGTCTATGGGTATATAAGTGTGTGTTTTTTCCCAGTAAGTCTAAGATCACTCAATGCAGTTATAAAACTAGCTTAGCTAATAAAGATTGTCAGCATATTCTGCTGGTGTCCCATGACCATGTTTGGAAGAAAAGGAAAACAGGAAAGATAAATCAGAATTGCTCTGCTAGGGAAAGAAACCTTAGAGGTTATCTACTCCAACCCACTGCTCAAGCAGGAGACCCTATTCTCAGGGGTGGGATTCAAAAATCCCAGTAACTGGTTCTCTGTCTGGTTGTTGGGTGGGCATGGCCATGGTGGGTGTGACCTACTGGAACTTCCAGGAGGGCCGTATCTTGCCTTCCCCAGAATCCAGAGGCTTCTTTTGGGCCTCTGGGAGGGCGAAAACAGCCTCCCTGGCCTCTAGAGGCCCTCTGGGAACCAGAAACAGGCCCATTTCTCGACTTCCGGAACTTCTAGTTTGGTCC
This sequence comes from Laticauda laticaudata, assembly GCA_004320025.1. Taxonomy (NCBI): domain Eukaryota; kingdom Metazoa; phylum Chordata; class Lepidosauria; order Squamata; family Elapidae; genus Laticauda; species Laticauda laticaudata. Next base: position 11,872 of record BHFT01057227.1, read on the forward strand.
GTTTTTCGCCGTCCCAGAGCCTCCATGCGGACTCTGCACTTATCTGCCTCCAAAACGGGCCGCATGGAGACTCCTGAGAGGGGAGGGGAGCAATGGATGGGGTCAGCCGGTCAGTTCAACTACCAGTTGGAGAACCAGATGTAAATTTAACATCTGGTTTGCCCTAACCAGTCCGAACCGGTAGAATCCCACCCCTGCCTTTTCCATTCCAGACAAGTGCCTGTCCAGTCTCTTCTTGAAAGCCTCCAGTGATGAAGCAACCACAACTTCGGGTAGCAAGCCGCTCCCCTGGTTAAGTTCAGTGTTTTGTTCCATATAGTATCAGCCTCCTGATCGCTCAAGTTTCCTCTTTCCAATATATATTAAAATGGACAGTGATTAAATAAGTATGTGTGTGTCAGACTCCCAGATCGTCTTCCTGACATCTTTTCCTGATTGACTCTTGCCAGCTGCCATGGAAATGGGGGGAGGGATAATTGGGGCTTTTGCGGGGAAGGGTGCTGAATGTTGAAGTTATGTGAACTGTAAAAGTTGGCATGCTTTCCTGCTTCGTGTGCAAATGCAGCCACTTTATCTTTTCTAGGTCAAGGTTAACCGTCTTGGCATACCAGATGTGTGAGATGCCACCTAAAGATGTACCCACATGACATTATATACACCTCAGATTGGATATTTAGTTTGAATTGTTGGGGATGGGGACTTGGGATAACTTTCAATATGTAATTTCCGTGCCTTTTGCCTCAGATCTTGTATTTCCTTCGTGGCTACCACTTCTTATCCAGTAAAAGTACTTTTCTCTGTAAAAATGGAGCCGAAGGTTTTCTTTCTTGGATTTTGAATGGAGGCACAGCTGCCAGTGTATGTGTGTGTATGTATGTGTGCAGTGTGTGTATGTATGTGTGCAGATATATATTTGTATGTATATGGCATGTGTATAAGTGTTATGTATGTGTTTTGGATAGATATACTTCTCTTGAGAGCAGGCAACAGAATTCCATTTTTAACGTGGGCCAGTGTGCTCACAAAAAAAGGTCAATAAAAGTTATCTTATCTTATCATCTTATCTTATCTCATTTTACCTTATCTTATGTTATTGTTCTCACTGTTAGGAAATTTTTCCTTGTTGCTATGTTGCTTCTCTCCTTGCTTAGTTTCCATCCCTTGTTTCATATCTTGCCTTCTGGTTCTTTGGAGAATAGGTTGACTCCCTCTTCTTAATGCAAAACTACCATCATGTCACACCAGTCTTCCTCTTTCACTAGACTAGACATACCCAATTGCTTCATGGGTATGTCTAGTCTAGTGACAGGGCAGGGAATATGTTCTTGTGACAATAAACCCAGAACTTTTTTGTGAAGTGCTCGGAGATGGCAGCAAATCTTGCATTGGGATTAGCTTTGTTGTAGACTGGGCCTACCAACATATAAGGACTTCAGAATTATTACTTTCTATCATTACAACTCAACACATGCGGTATATATAGGGTACTTTTCAAAGACTCATCAAGACTCAGAAAACCAGAAAGCATCAATAGAAGATCAAACATGCCAAGTTCCTTATGGGATTAAACGGAAAGCTTTTAAAATTAGTACTTGGAATAAATCTCACACAGCAACCTCATTGGGGGAACTGGTCTATAACAAAATGCAAAGAAAAAGAAAAGAAAAAAAAATCATTCCAAAAAGACATTTAAAAAATCAGGATGGCAACATTAAGCTTTGCTATACACTTTTGAGGCAACAGTTTTAGTCAAAACAGATAAAATAAAATTTGAGAAAAACCAGCAGCAATCACAAGCTATTATCTATTCAATTAACCCTCCTACGCTATGAGGTGTTAGAATAGATCCCAATGGGATCATTAAAACTTCAATATTATTATTTTTGCTCTACCCTAACCATCCCATGCTCGTGCATTTTCCCATAGATATGGGTCAGTATACCCCAAATATGGAATTTTATGCCTTCTGATAAGATAAATGTCTAGGATCTGAGGTATTAAGGGTTTAATGTGATGTGAAAGTAGAAAGTTAATCATTTGTAAGCTAATTATTACTTTACTGTTGGCGTTTGTATTTTGGCTTTTTTCCAGGAGGCAACTGGAATTTCTTGTTTTTTCTTTGAAGATGTTTCGCTTTTCATCCAAGAAGCTTCTTCAGTTCTGACTGGAATATAAATCCTTCCCTTCCCCACCACCCATAGTCAGAGCGCAAGAAGCTTCTTTGATAAGAAGCGAAACATCTTCAAAGAGAAAACAAGAAAGTCCAGTTGCCTCCTGAAAAAAGCACCTCTGGGACAACCATGACCTGGATGACTGAGTATCTCTGTATTTATCCATTTACTAGCTCGATATCCATGCTTCGCAAGAAACTATGTAGTCGTGCTTACTTTTTGGGGAGGAAAATAAGGGGGGGGGAGGAAATCTGCCTCTGCCTACCAGCATCCATCGGTATTCATCTGGCTAGCGTCCTGTCAGTGTGTGAGAGAGTTGAGGGCTGTTTGGAAACTGAAACAGTATTTGCTGTGTGAGCAAGGAGACAGCAAGGAGCCTGGGTGTGGCTTAGCTCAACTGTTCTGTACGAAAGCTGCTTGGTGCTGTAAAACTGAAATTGAAACTCCTCTGATTGTGTTTTTACATTTGGAACAGATTTCTTTTCAGTTTGGGAGGAGGAGTAAAACTCCTTAGCATCAGAGCATGTTAATAATATAATACCAAATACTAATGCTCCGATGGTCATTTCGGAAAATCCTTTCTTAGTGAGCACCTAGAAGCCAAGGAATATACGTGCCAGATTTCAAGTTTGTAGGTTTTACGGTTCAGGAGATTTTGTTGATGATGCATGGGGTATTTCGCTTATATAGAGAGGCTTGCTTCTGTTTTATAAAATGTATCTACAGCTTGCAACTAAATAGACTTTAGGTGTACAGCTAGTCCTAGACTTACCACAGTCTGTTTAGTGACCATTCAAAATTATACTGCCACTGAAAAAAAGAGACATGATTTTTTTTCACACTTATGACCGTTGCATTATCTCCCATGGTCACACGATTAAAATATGGACGCTTGGGAACTGGTTTCATATTTATGACGGTTGCGGGGTCCTGGGGTCATGTGACCTGCTTTTGCAACCTTCTGACAAGCAAAGTTAAAGCAGGAAGACAGATTCACTTAACGTCCGTGTCACTAACTTAAACAATTGTGATGATTCGCTTCACAAGATAGGTGGCAAGAAGAGTTATAAACTGGCACAAGTATCACTTAATGTCTCATTTAACAACGTAAATCTGGTGCTCAACTGTGGTCGTAAGCAGGGGTTGGATCCAAAAATCCCAGCAACCGGTTCGCTGCCCAGTTGCTGGGTGGGTGTGGCCACGGTGGGCGTGGCCTACCGGAACTTCCAGTATGGCCATTTTTTCCGCTTCCCCAGAGTCCGGAGGCTTCCCTCAGGTGTCTGGGAGGGCGAAAATGTCCACCCCCAGGCTCTGGAGAGCCTCTGGAAGCTGGAAACAGGCCTGTTTCCTGACTTCTAGAATTTCTGGTTCAGCCATTTTTCCGCTTCCCCAGAGTCCGGAGGCTTCCCTCGGGCCACTGGGATGGCGAAAACAGCCTCCCCTGGGCTCTGGAAGGCCTCCGGAAGCCGGAAACAGACCTGCTTTCGGACTTCCAGAACTTCTGGTTCAGCCCGGTTTTCACCCTCCCAGAGCCTCCGTGTGGACCCTGCATTTATCTGCAACTAAATGGGCCGTGTAGAGACTCCTGGGAGGGGAGGGGTGAGGCCAGACAGTTGGTTCAACTACCGGTTTGGTGAACCAGATGTAAATTTAACATCCAGTTCACCTGAACCAGTCCAAACCGGTAGAATCCCATTTCTGGTCGTAAGTTAAGGACTAGCTGTACAATTCAGGATCCTGAATGCCAATTATCAACCAAGGGGGACTCCTACATCATGCTAACCCATTAAAAAATTAACAATGGTTGACGTTAATCAAACTTAGTGTGCCGTGTAACTATAATTGCTCCATCTTCATCTAATCGGATGAAGTATGTTATGAGACATTCATACTTCCAAATTCTGCACCTCAGTAACTTTTTTGCCATATCAAAAGGGTCCATAATTAAATGGAAATCCAGCCAGCGTTAATATCAGAAGATGAGAATCATCATAGTTGCCTTTTGTTGTTGTTTTTTGAAATATTTCCACTAAACTGGAGATGAATGAAAAAGTGCCCAAGTATTTACATGTCAGTCTTTATTAATACGAAAATAATATTTATGGTCATTGGAGATAAAGGCTGTGCCTGCAAATTAGTAATCTCTCTTTGATTTATTACAGAAAAAAAACACAACAAAACTCTGAGCCCAGCATAAGAAGGGAGATTCACCAGGATAAACTTTATTTATGACTAAAGTTAATTTGTTCCAGCAACTAGCTAAACCCAGAGGCACTTGGTTGAGACTGGCGGCTCAAATGGAACAACTAGATAAAAATAAATAAAATTATCTAGTCAACTATGGCTGCTCACAGAAGCTAAGCAGAGTCGTCCTTGACTACTAATTGAATGGGCAATCATTAGGAAAGTACCAGGGCTAAAATCTAAAAATGTCCACAACAATGTTAACAAAAATGCATCAGGACAGTTACAAAGAGCCAAATGTGTCCAGTTGTTTATATGTTACAGGTGGTCCTCGACTTACAAGTTCGCTTAGCGACATTTCGAAGTTACAGTGGGACTGAAAAAGGTGACTTACAGCCAGGGGTGGGATTCAAAAATCCTAACAACCGGTTCTCTGACCAGTTGCTGGGTGGACGTGGCCATGGTGGACGTGGTCTATCGGAACTTACGGGAGGGCCATTTTTCACTTTCCCCAGAGTCTAGAGGCTTCCCTTGGGCCTCTGGGTGAGAACGGCCTCCCTTGGGCTCCAAAGGCCCTCTGGAAACCAGAAACAGGCCCATTTCTGGACTTCCAGACTTCCAGGAGGGCCGGTTTTTGCCGTCCCCAAGACTCTGTGCAGACCCTGCACTTACCTGCATCCAAAACGGGCCACATGGAGACTCCTGGGAGGGAAGGGGAGGGGAGGGGTAGGTGTGGTCAGTTAGTTGATTCAACTATTGGTTCAGTGAACCAGATATAAATTTAATATCCAGTTCGCCCGAACCGGCCCGAACCGGCTGAATCCCACCCCTGCTTAAGTCCATTTTTCACACTTACGACCGTCGTAGCATTCATATGATCCAAATTCAGATACTTGGCAACTGGTTTCACATTTATGACCATTGTACTGTCCTGGGATCCTGGGATTCTCCTTTTGAGACCTTCTGACAAGCAATTTCACTGGGGAAACCAGATTCACTCAACAACCGTGTGACTAATTTAACAACTGCAATGATTCACTTAAAAACAGTGGAAGAAGGGTGGTAAGTTGGAACAAAAGTCACTTAACTGTCTCACTTAGCAAAAGAAATGCTGTGTTCATAAGTCGAGGACTACCTATATAGATATCAATACATATACTTCAAGCATGGATCTTAACTTATTATCAAAACCTGCATTCCAGGAATAATAAAACTCCATTAAATCCTGGTCTGTCTCACACTGGGTTCTGTGGCCACAGACTCGGACAGTGAGGAGGTTGGGGAGGAACATGGGCCAGTCCTGGAATCTGGGGAAGGCTCTGACGAGTGCTCTGCATCGGAGACAGAGATGGGGGCGACAGTTCTCAGCTGCCTTTGGAATCGGAGATCAGTGGGGAAGTTCCCAATGTGCATATGCACAGAGCTGGCAGGAGAAGTGAACAATTAAGGAACAAGGGTCGACCTGGGAGTAAAGCCACAGGTGGACGGTGCATGGCCCCTTCCATAGGGAATAAAGAGAAGCGAAAGGGCAGTAGTGTTTGCAGGAGACAATTTAGTTCAATTTATTAGGCTGAAGATCTGTTCCTGACTTCTTGCCAAGTATTTGTCTGCTATAGAGTGGTGTTTGGAAGATATCAGCCTGGCAACTCTCCAAGCCTGATAAAGGTCTGTAGTTGTAAAATCTCTTGAAAGACTGCTGGCTGGGATTGTGCTGGAAAGTGAATGAGAGGAATTCACTTTAACCGAAATAAAAAGGGTTTTATCAGGATCAGGAGTTTTGTGCTTTTGGGAAGCCTAGGTCAGAACAGGTTCGGACCCCAACTTAAAACTATTATATGCCTTCTTTGACTCAGCACAATACGTGATCTTCATCACTGTGGATTGTGAATCGTGGTTTAAAGCTTGTCATGTAACGTATGCAGCTAAACGAAAGTTTTGGCCAATGCTGAAACCTTATTATGAAGCTCAGGAGGGTTAACAGGTACTAAAGGAGCAAATTGACATATGAACAAATCTAATAAAGCTTAAATTAGGATGTTAGTCCTCAGGAAGTTGCAACCATGTGCTTTTCCAAAGACTGGTGCCAACAACAAGCCATGGTTCCTTGGTACTTACTTCCTCCAAATGTTCCTCGCCTGAGGCCTACATTGAAAAAAAAACCTATCTGTTAGCTGCACGTCTCAAAAATGCAACTGAGATCTTTACCCATCCTTGAATCCTCTGTTCTTCCTGGAAATGGTACCTTGATCTAACTAGAGCAGGGGTCTTCAAACTTGATAGCTTTAAGACTTGTGGACTTCAACTCCCAGAATTCCTCCTCCAGTCACGTTAGCTCAGGAATTTTGGGAGTTGAAGTCCACAAGTTTGAAGACCCTTGATCTAATAGGTCAAACGTTTAGCAATGTGGTTAAGCTTAGCCAGAGGGACATGAAAAGCAGAAAATAGATCATTTTTTCCGAGCAAGAGTGATCCCAAGAAGAACAGCATCACAAGAGAAACAAGGAACAGACCCAAAGATGAGACAGGGTGAAAAAATAAGGTATGAGATCCCAAAGGTGTTTTGTTTCCCAAAAGGCAACTGGTCTTTGTTTTTCCTTGAAGACCTTTCGCTTCTCATCCAAGAAGCTTCTTCAGTTCTGAAGAACTTGAAGCTCTTCAACTTCAAGAAGCTTCTTAACTGATAAGTGAAACTTTTCCAAGGAAAAACAAAAGTCCAGTTGCCTTTTGAAAAAGCACCTTTGGGACAACCATGACCTGAATGACTGAGAATCTCCATGGCTAAGACATGAGATGGGAGAAGATAGTCCTTCTCTGAGAACAGGAAACAAAATCTCCCTTCCCAGAAACGGATCTTCAAAGTGACCTATGAAGATGGAAACTCCCCATGGGAATGTCATGTTCCTATCACTGCAAAAGATAGCAACAAAAGAGATGTTCAACCTTGATGATTTTAAGACTTGTGGATTTCAACTCCCAGAGTTCCTCAGCATGGCTGGCTGAGGAATACTGGGAGTTGAAGTCCACAAGTCTTAAAGTCGCCAAGGTTGGACATCCCTGGCATAGAAGATCTGCAAGATGACCTACATTTCTGGAGCATCTGTCATTAACTGATCCAAAGATCCCATGAATTACAAAACTATATATTTTATTTGAGCCTCAACGGAGAGAGATAAAACAGAGTTTCCTGTCTTTTATTCTCACAAGAATGCTTTGCTGCTTCTAAGACTTAGACTAGAACTCACAATCTCCTAGTGATTGATCCAAAGTCACCCAGACAGTTTTTTATGCTAAAGGTGGGACTTGAATTCACAGTCTCCTGCTTTCTAGCAAGGTGTCTTAACTACTAAAGCAAACTGCCTCCAAACATGCTTTAACTTCTAGAATGAACTCTTTCTTGATTCAGTTCATGGCTTCACTCTGGTTTACATCCTTCTCAAACAACCATGGTAAAATCATAACTGTAAGCAATCAAACCATTAGTAATAGAATAAGAGAGTTAGAAGGGACCTGGAAGGTCTTCTATTCCAACCCCCTGCTTAGGCAGAAAACCCCATACTATTTCAGACAAATGGTTGTCCAATCACTTCCTGAAAACCTCTGGTGATGGGGCACCCACAACTTCTGGAGGCGTTTCACTGATCAATTGTTTTCACTGTTAGGAAATGCCTCCTTAGTCCTAGGTTACTTCTCTTCTTGATTAATTTCCATCCATTCTTCTTGTCCTGCCTTCAGGTGAAGTAGAACAACAAACAAGGAGAGTTTCTTCTTACCTTGGCTAACCGACTCATCTTGTCTTCTGAAAATGTACTGCTTGTTTTCCCAGGAGTCTTGGTGGGCTCAGAACCATCTGCTTCCACGTTGGGCCATACTTTGAGATCATGCATTCCTTGACGGAACATCCTATGAATGGAAGGCAGATTTAAAGAGACAGCTATGATGGGATGGGATGGAATAGAATAGGAGTAGGACAGGATAGGATAGGATAGGATAGGATAGGATAGGATAGGATAGGATAGGACAGGACAGGAGTAGAGTAGAATAATAGTAGTTTAGAGTAGAATAAAATAGAATATGAGTAGAGTACAATACAGTAGAGTACAGTAGGAGTAGTTCTTTATTGGTCAAGTGTGATTGGACCCACAAGGAATTTTTCTCCGGTGCATATGCTCTCAGTGTACATATAAACAGCAAAGTAATATAACCATGAGATACCAATAGGAGAAGGTCCTATAGAAAAGATGAAAAGGATAATGGTATTATAACAATATATAACAGAAGAGAAGGCAAAACAACTCACCCATATTTCCCAAAGAGAGAGACCGTGGTGCCACCCACAGGGACTGCTTTCCCAGGTCCATAGATATCCCATATTGTGAAGGCCACCTGAGCGTTTCGGGGCAAATCAGGGTATTTAACTGGCAGTTTTAACCATTCATTCCAGCTGAGGAGAAAAGTTAAGTTTTAGTTCAGATTTACACCAGTCTAACCCTCCCTAGATTAGAACCTCAAAATCTGACTCAGTTATTGAGCCCCCTACACTATTAACATGATCAATCCATTTATTTTCATTGCCGTCACCATAATGAATTACTATCTTGTAGAAACTTCTAGATGAACTCTGAAACAGGGCTCTCCAACCTTGGCAACTTTAAGACTTGTGGACTTCAAGTCTAGTTTCCTCTTGAAAAAAAAACAAAAACACTTGGGACAACTATGACCTGGATGACTGAGTTTCCATAGACATCCAGATGAGATCTTGTGAATCTCATTCACAATGGAATGGAATGGAAGGATTTATATTCCTTGAAAAAGGCTGGTCATTTGCATTATTTTAGAGAATTATTGAGGCCATTTGGAGGCTTATCTGCGTCCTCAGGATCAGCCAAGTGGTGCAAATGGGTGTGGAACCATCTTGGAACTGTTGAAAATTGTAGACTGGAGATAGATAATGTTGTATTCTTCCTCCTCTGTTGACAGAGGGCTGTTTAATTTTGACATAGATGACTCAATGACTTCTAAAAGGAGCAAATGACCAGCTGTCTGTAATGAGTATAAATTCTTCCATCCTCTACCATTCAGTCAGAGCTGAAGAAGCTTCTTGGATGAGAAGCGAAACATCCTTAAAGAAAAACCAGAAAGTCCAATTTCCTTTTGAAAAAACATCTTTGGGACAACAGTGACCAGAATAACAGAGAATCTCCATAGACGTCCAGATGAGATCTTTAGGATCTACACTAGTGATCCTCAACCCAGAGGACTTACTTCCACCTGGTGCTAAAAGCTTTGTAGGACGTCCGGACAGGGAGAGCGAGAGGCTTTCCTTCTGCAAACACCTGGCAGGTGACATAAAGGTCAGAACACGTTTCTTGGTACAACCCAGAGAACCTCAGCATGGGATTTTCCAAAACTGCTTTGTAGCTCTTCTGCTCTCTCTTCCCTTCCAAGCTGCCTCTAAGTGGACAAAGCAGAAAAACAAAGATTTGAGTTTGATATTGTTATTAGTGAACATGATAATGGAGGTTTGGTGTAGTGGTTAAGGCACCAGGCTAGAAAGTAGGAGACCGTAAGTTTTAGCCCTAAGCATGGAAATTGGCTGGATGATGTTGGACCAATCATCAGGAGACCTTAAGTTCTAGTCTCCCCTTAGGTGTGAAAGCTGGCTGGATGACTTTGGATCTATTGACAGGAGATAGTGAGCTCCAGTCCCCACTTAGGCATGGAAGTTGGCTGGGTGACTTTGGGCCAATCACCAGGAGATCTAGTCCCACCTTATGCATGAAAGCCAACTGGGTGATGTTGTGTCAATCACCAGGAGATGGTGAGTTCTAGTCCAACCTTAGGTTAGGCATGAAAGCCAACTGGGTGACTTTGGACCAATCACCTGGAGACAGATATGTACCTTGCAAGACAGGGGTTGTTAGTCATCCAGCAAGAGAAGAAAAGTGTCCCAAATCATTGCAAAGATGACCTCTCCTCCCTCCCCAGTTATTTGCAAGGCAGGAACTCCCCCTCCTCCCATCCCAGGTCCTTGCAAAGCAGGGACCCCCTCCTCCCTCCCCAGTTATTTGCAAGGCAGGGACCTCCGCCCCCTCCTCTCTCATCCCAACTCATTGCAAAGCGGGGACCTCTCCTCCCTCCCCAAAGTCTGACCCCTGGGAGAGAGGACTAATGCCCCCATCACCCCCCCCCCAAAAAAAAGCGGGGGGGGAGGAGAGAGCATGCGCATTCTCGGGGGCGGGGTGGTGGGGCACTCACATCTTCAGCTGCACGTTCAGGTCCAGATCGCAGCTGTACACATAGTAGAACTTCTCCGTTTCCCCCATGGCGGCTGGTGCGCCAACCCTCCCGCTGCTCTGTCATCGGCAACCAGCTGATGCCTTCGCACGCCTCCCTCCCCCCGCGCCCTTCCCCGGCCGTCCAATCCGCGGCGGGAGGCGCTCCCGGGGGCGCGTCCTCATTGGAGCGCGCGCGCGCGCCCCGCCCACTCCAACCTCCGAGAAAGGGCAACGACAACCCTTTTCCTCGTTGCGGGGCGGCTTTTTTTTTTTGCCCTACGCTAAGATGGCGAGCGGCATTGTACGGAAGAAGGGCGTGGGGAGAGGAGGGAGGGGAAAGATGGCCGCGCCCACGGGAAATGGACCAAGATGGCAGCACCCTGTGGTTTTGTTTTGTTTTGTTTTTCCGTACAAAGGGAGAAGAATTCGGACCCAAAAAAATCCGGTTTAATATACTGGGTGAGGTGGAGTTTGTTTTCTTTTTGTCCGCAGATTTTTTTTTATAAGTCGGTTTATGAACTTTGCACTTCCAGAAGCTGGGACCGTCTAAAGCAGTTGGGGGGGGGGGG